>JAIPMN010000579.1:0-26805 GCA_020650975.1 Apostichopus californicus | reverse complement strand
ATATACACATACATATATACATATATACATATATATAGATATATATAGATAGATATATATAGATAGATATATATATATAGATATATATATAGATATATATATATATATGTATATATATATATAGATATATAGATATATATGTATATCTATATATGTATATGTACTATATAGAAAAAACATTCCTGTTTCAACTTGATACATATTGAAACTTTACAATAAACACAGTTGAATATGCCTTTTAACACTTGTGCAGCCTTGACTTATTTTAAACATTGGTAAGGGGCTACAGTGAAGACTTGCCCATGTACAAAAGTTAATTACATGTGTGTAGAACAAGTGAACACTTCATAGAGATAAAACATCCCAAATGAAACTATCAGTGGTTTCATAGTTCATTTAAATGTCCTCCATGGCGTGCGTCCTCAGTAAATTAAGTCGGTTGTTTATACCTCTACGCCCTCTGCATAGTCCAGCCTGTAATCTTCTGTAATAAGTCATCATGCCTGGTAGCTTTGATCTTCCTCGTGTATAGGCAGCTGATGGCTTACCGTCACGCACAGCATTCAGGTAGATAGAAAGGGAACCACGATGGTACACAACAAAGGATAAACAACACAAGCTGAACCCCAGGAGGAATACAACGTATGGAACCGTGGAACCTATTGAAGGGGGGAAGAAGGGAACAACAAAAGCTCCAAATGTACTGTTAAAAAGTTACTTTGGCACAATATTATATTTGCTCTTTGATAATTTCTGTATTGTCTGTTATTGATGTTTGCTTTGCTAGTGAATACAAATTTAAGAATCCACCTGACCTCTTCCTGTCTAATTAAATCCACAAGATGTGTTTTTTTTTATGGTTATGCAAAGTCCCTAAAATTTCTGAAAAGTACCCCTACAAAAAGTTATTATTTCTCAAAACCTTCAGGACTGGATAGCTCAGTTGATATGAGTGCAGTATGGCTTGTCCGATAGCAGTGAAGAATGAATTCAACTCAAACATTTCTGAACTCTTTAATTTGAAAGTTCTTTGTCACGTTTCTTAATACCTTTAAAGCAATGGTTTAGCTAATAAGCACCACACACACACAAAATATGTGAAGTTAATACAGAAAGGATTATATGAGGTAGCAACAGTTTTACCTCAGTCTGCCAATATCTTATAAGAGAAGCCAAATGCTTATTGTTCATTCATTTGCCTTTGTGAACTTTTGTGGTTCTTAATAGTAAACTTATTACTAAGCAGAGAATTTGATAAGCTAGGTAAACTAAAGTAATTTACAAATAAAAACTGAGAGATTAATCCCAGTTCAACTACTACATTAATAGAACTTAGTTCAATAGAAGCAGGTTAGAGCAGAGAAGAATTCCTAAATACCGTATTCAAGTTCCTTTGCTTCAGTTGCTACTGTTTCAGTGGTTAAAGGAGAAGAGAACTCGCACTTTGTGCCCATGAAGCCGTCCCCACAGAGACACAGGAATCCAAAGTTATGGTTCAAACGACAGGTAGCATCATTCAGGCACGGTGACGGGTCGCAGGTTAACTCTTCAAAGTCGAGGAATAACGGATCAACGCTGATCACACCGCCCCCTTCAGAGTTGTGAATGTTATAGTCGCCATTCTCGTGTCTGATTTCGTTCAAAACGGCTTGCCTTAGGATTTGTGGCGACAGGCTACTATTGGCATGGAGGTCGATGGTAAAATAGACCTTGATGGCGCCAGACGGTTGGAAGGAGAGTACAGTACATTGTAGGATACTGGCACTAATGGACGGGTAGTTGGATGTTAGAGAGTAGAGGACCTGTTCAAAGAGACACATCAATATGGTCCAAGTAAGTCAGTAAATAGAACCACAGAGGAAAGGTCAACATGTACATTCTAAATGTTGGGGGAGTCAGATTGGTGGACAAAAGTGAACTTGTGCATACCCCACAGACCTTAGTAAACTATTACACATGTAGGGCCAAACAGAAACAATCGCCCAGGCTTAATTTTGCGATCACTTACTTTAAATGCCATTGGTATTGCCCCCAAATATGCTATATAGCCATATAATGGTCACCTGTGCCCAAATATCAACACATATTCTACTGCCACTCTGCTAATAGTAGTTATCCACACTGAGACATGAATCCTCTATTTTAATATTCCTCAAGGTGGCATACTCCTATTAGAGTCTATATCCATCCGCTCGATTGTTCTCCTTCAGGAAAAGTGCCAAAATGCAGCAGGAGAACATCTTTTTGACCTGTTATCAATCATGATCTAGTTTTTTGTGGCTTGCATGTTGAAGAACATGAATGGAAGTACATGTGGTGAACAAATTGGGTCAATTGAGGCAATTTTAGACCCCTTTAGGCTTCCCAGGAGCAGTGTACGAATATTGTTTACTACTGAGTGAAGAGGTTTGTTTACAAGTGGCGAAAACTTCCGGCTCTGATAGCAAAAAATCTACATGGTCATGATACGGAAAATTGATGGTGCCATGAAAGGCCAACTCCTCAGCTATCCGGTGATGGGTAGCGTTTAGCTAGTGAGAACTTCTATCTAGACTTAGAGACCACATTACTTTTGTGATTTAGTGTGTAAGTCAATGGGGCTTTTAATGGGCGTATGCTACCTCAATGGCTGCAAAAGTACTTCTGAAGACTTCTAGCAATATGTAACATGCAAAATATGGGACCAACAGTAATGACGTTTCAGAAAACCATGCAAACTTTCAACAACAAAACCTGTTTTCTCTGCAAAAAAGAAGTTGTTTAGTAGTATTCATTAATTAAATTGTTTTTATTATATTCGTATGATAGCTGAATTAATCTATTCATTAAATAAATAAGTTAAGATTTAAAACAAAACAATTAAGAGAGGAACTACCCACCACACTGCACAGGTGATGTTGATACTGCAAGAAGAACGAGGATTCTTTATCGCTGAGTTTGGTCCGATAAGCTGCTAGGGGTATGGAGTTGTTCACTTTCAGGACTAACAGAGTTCCTCTCATGGTCTTGTATGCTACAAGAAGTGCAAACCAAAACCACATGTGAGAAAACTTCACTATTAAAGCAGATTGTGACAGAGAACTTCTTTATTTTCGTTTTTTCCCCTCCAAATACCTTTCAAACCTTAATCCATGAAATATTATTACTGATATCTATGTAACAGCAATTAGATGTTTGAAACATCATTTGAAAGTGCATGCAAGATGAAAGCAAAATACAACACAAGTAATGCCTCCTCCTTTATCAAGAGAGATTTGGCACCCTATTAGTGATAAATGATGTTTTGTAACCTTAGGCTATATATATTCATTCATTTAATGTGTTAGGTTATGGTCACATCAAAGTTTAATGATGACATTTATAATATTATCCAAGTATCGACATCGAACACGTTTCCCAAACATATGGGATGATTACTTCTTTATCAAACTGTAGTTTGCAAATATTTGAAAAAATAAAATACTAAACCATATTATTCAGTAAGATAATGCTGCAGCTTTACATACCCACTGGAAATTGACAAAAGTCTCCCCTAAACAATGGATGGCACCTACAAAATGGATGACAAAAGCAAAGTTCTTGTTACAGCTCTTTGTTTGAAGGAAGAAAGTTTGGGCTAAGCTTAGAACCACTGACTACAGGATTAAGGTTCCAATCCAACTCTGTCCAAAGATTTCTCTGTTACTGTTAAATTTTGTTTATAATTTTTCCTGTCAGTTCTTTGGCTGTTGATGTAATTAATAAATTGATATGATCTTGATTATTATGAATATGCAGAGAAATTGATGGACCAACCGGGGAGGTGGTTGAATGACATTCAGGTCATCATTTGGGATTAGTTTACCACACTTTTCTGCTGCTTTCTATGCGATCTAACCCTCATCTCTTTCCAACACTTATGTCATGACTTACACATTTATAGATCTTATTCATATCATATTAGATCATATTCTGTAATGAATCATTATTGAGTAATATACAAATTTTCTCAACTTGCTTAAGTGATAGCGTTCTACTTACCGACACGCTGCTCTGTCTTCATCAAGGTGACACATTCCTCCGTGGAGACATCTGTTAATCTCACAACTTGACTCTGTCAAGGAAAAGACAGAACAAAGAACCAGACAATGAAGACAATAATGGTTCTGATGCTTCCCAAGATGCGACTAATAATTAACAAGCTGAATAAGAAAGGAAACAAAGATGAAGTTGTCCCGCCCACTCATTAACATGTATGACAGTATTACTAAAAGCAATAGAGCCCATTGGCTATCAAACTACCATCAGTGACATGAATAAACATATTGAGAACCAGTTTACAAGCTAGGTGTAACACACATACTGTACACACCTTAAACTTGCCCACATGCACCCACACACCACCATCATGACCGCTTAGGTTCCTGATGATGTTAGCATAGAAAACAAACATGAACTGGGTCAGAGGAATGGTCTTTGTACAACAATGAAGATGAGAACAATTGTAGCAGAAGTACCTGTCTGATAAACATTATAGACACAGATGTAACAGTGACATGACCTGATGACATTACATGATGACATGATATGATGACATGACATGATGACCAGACATGACATGACATGACATGATGACCTGACATGACATCATGACATGACATCATGACATGATAATATGACATCATGACATGACATGATGACCTGACATGATGACGAGACATGATGACCAGACATGACATGACATGATGACCTGACATGATGACATGACATGACATGACAAGATGACATGACGACACAGATGTAACAGTGACATAAGCAGCTCCCAGACATTAAATACTAACCTACACATGTATCTTCTCCTTCATCCAGTACATAACCATCTAGACATCCCTCGCAGCTATATTCACCGTTACCATAGTAAAGACAAAACTCAAAGTTCCTCCTGAGGCAGTCTGCCCCTCCAATCTCCTCTGGAAAACATAAATCTATTTCTATTTGAAACAAAAGAATAAACAGTTAGTGTTTGCAACAAAACCAAATAAACTACAGCGATATCAGGCTGAAACACCATTCACATCTTAGAGAAGTGGGGCAATGCAAAAATTATTCTCTTGTCAAACAGATCAGCCTGGTTCAACATGCCTGGCTGCCATCAGCAAACTGTTGTCAAACGAGTGCGTTAAAGAGGGTTTACTGAGACAAAGGGGCTTGAGATCCAACTCAAATAGCTACTAGCAACATAAGTATTGAAAACAAACTCTCGGTAAAACTTTAGACAAAAAAACTGATTTTTACTTTGACAAAAACTTTCATTTTCTGTGTGCCCCCCCCCCCAAAAAAAACTGCAAACCAAACATAAGAATTTAGGTTTCCTTCGCAAAAACTATAAGCACACCTCATGCCACTGATCATGTGATATAAACGTTTAAGAATGCCTCAATACATATGAATGATGCTCTCTTTGAGAGATTTCCCATTTTTACATCAGCTTACAGGGAGCCACATCAGGTGACTTTAGAGAGGTGCCCAGAGGTCCTACTGGTGTACTATTGATATGGTATCTAAGAGGTGTATTTCAAAACTCTTACCATCCTGAGAAACTTGATAACTTTACTAAAACGTTAAGTTTCTAGTTATTAATTCTACTTGATTGTTGTAAACTTGTATAATATTCTATCTAATATTATCCTTAGTTCCCTTCAATGGCTTTTTGCACTATAATGTATAATTATCATTATTGGAATTAATAAATTTAGAAAGATTCAAGAAAGCTTAAATCAAAATACCCTTGCATCGTCCTTCCACAAGTTTATATCCCAATCTGCAACTGGTACATGAATATGCATGATGACCCTCAAAGACGCATCGAGTGAAGTTTCTCGTGAAGCAGTCGTGTTCCCCTGTGTTGCAAACATTCACGACTGTAATTTAGAAGAAAGAAATACTTCACACAGATGTGTTTATCTCCGGACAACATGAACTTGAAAACTTTTGCATATTATTCATTCGCAACCAATAAAAAAACAACCTTCACATTCACAATTTGCTCAGAAAATCTACTAGCATTTGATGTCCTGACAGATTAGGTCTCAGCCACTGCAAAGGAAACATTCATAATCTGTGACATTTCAATGAAAAATATCTTGAAAATAAAAGGTATTATTTCTATTTTTATATCAACTCTTACTTTTCCTCCTGAAAGGTGACACACATTGAAACTATCTATACATCAAATAAAACAGGCTTCTTAAAAAAAAAATACATTTCTTGTATTGGTATGCTCTTTTATTAATCTTTGTCCAAATCTTAACAGGGTTTTGATGTTCATCTTCTGATGTGATTGATATGATGTTGTATGATGTTGATATGATGTTGATATGATGTTGTAACTCACCTGTTGTCACCTAAATTTATTAACTTATTTTTTCATAATCAATATCTTTGCATGTAAACACTTTGATGTAAATATAACATATTTGATTTTTGCTTTTACAAACTGGATATTTGAAACTATTTCACTATGCCACAGAGAAACGACTTACCTGGTTCTGTAACCTTCACTTTATGAATGATGTGATTGGGATTCAAGATATTGCCATCTCTACCAACCAGGACTGATTTAAAGGCATCTTCTACCTCTTTGTGAGTTACTTCCCTCTCGTCTTTTAGGTCAAGTCTGAATGAGAGGGCGAACTTGTCTTCTGAGGATTCTCTCTCCTGAGACCAGACACCGATAATCAATTCACCTAAAGATGATATCTTGAATGCAGCAAGGATCTGTTACATAGAAGCACAGGATTCATATGATTGTCAAGTTTAATGGAAAGTCATTTGCAACTTTCTGTTTATACTTTGCCTTAAAATTTGTTTAAAACAGTTATCTTTCTCCTAAAAATCACTTCTCCAGCTGTGATCCTCAGTCACCATGTATCCTTGCTACTTTTTTCCTGACTTTCAATATTGTACATAATGATTTAAATTATGCAGCAGGTAGATCTCCTCCATATACAAAGTTTAGGTAAGCCCAAAATTGTTTTCCCACTCAACTAACTACCACATAGTTCTATATGAACACATTTCCTCCCTCCATCCCCCAGAAAAATTCATTCCCACAATAATAACCCTCCCACAAAAAAGTGTTGTCCGCTGAAAAAAGGTCTAGTCAGTTCATGACAATAACCGGAGCAGGTGCTTGCTGAATTTTAACAGCACAGTGCTAGTGTAGCATTTTGAGAACCTGTACTTTTGTGATATTTGCTGATAAACTGCTTTAGTGTTGTTTCATAACAGATTAGGTTATTTTTCAATAGCCCATTATTTGTGGTGCTAGCTTGTAGTCGAGTAATCTCAACTTAGGTTTGAGAGCGATTAATCAAACTTCCAAAGTGTAAACGCAACTACTGGCGACCATCAGCACTATCTGCTATCAAATTGAGGTAGGATGGAAGACAGTATGATGTAAACAAATCAAGAGTACATAAACTAGGAAAAATGAGAAGAGCTGGGAGCAAAGAGAAAAAGAGAGCAGAGAGAAGAAGAACACTAAAGAGATGAGTGTAACTTACACTATTTGTGAGATGTTTAATCCTGGTCATATTTCTGATTTCCTCTGGGTAATGGTTCAAATATAACCCTCCAATGGCTCTGAATCTAACATCCAGACTGACAGAGAGACAAACTGCAGGAAGACACACAGACATAACACAGGACTGCACAGTAAGAAATGCAAGGCTACTTCTGAGACAGCTATTGACATTTATTGATCACAAAAGCATTCCTCTCTTACGAAACATTAGTTACTATTCAATCAGGTTCAAAAATACAATTATTTCAAAACATTAAACAGATAATTATCAAAAGTTTTTATATAGCCAGTCATAAAAAAAGAGATAACCAAAAAGCAAACAAGTACTAGTCACATTTTATGTTTCAAATAAGAGTTGGGGGGGGGTTATTGTTTACTTCCCAAGAGGAACATAGCTAGGACTACACAGAGCAGGTTCATCCCTCTTTCTGCCCTCATCTTTCAGAATTACTATGGACCACACAGCTTTAATTTTTACCCATCACCTCACATAAATGACAAAACATCGTAGAATTGAGATAAATAATTTAAGTTTTATATTAGTTAAAACACACTTACCATCACAAGACCCTGTCATGTTCTGGTAGCTTCCAAGAGTACAGATGCAAGTAAATGAACCAATAGTATTCATACACTGCTGATAGAGGGAACCCTGGCATGGTGAAGACGACTCACATTCGTTCACATCTGAAAACAAAAGTAAAACATGGCAGAAATGAGAATTAGAATTAAAAAGACATTCAGAGGAAAATGTATTTTGTCTGTGATGAAAGCAGAAAATAAACCAACTTTATTTAGAGAAATTAAAAAGCACTTCCTACATAGTATTATTGAGATATTGATAATTGAAATTGTCACAGATATTACAATTTACGAGTGAACCTGTGGCAAACAGGCGAGATTTCATAGAAGTCAAACACAAATTTTCCTCTGAAACTATTTCTTATTAAAACAAGCACAGTTTAATCACACAGTCATTTTTATGATATTTTACTCTGATCCAGTTAGTAAAGTTGTCTGCACAATAAGATGTACTGTATTAAATGGAAGGTATGAACAAGTCCTGACTCAGGGATGGTGTATTAAATGGAAAGTATGAACAAGTCCGGACTCAGGGATGGTGTATTAAATGGAAAGTATGAACAAGTCCGGACGCAGGGATGGTGTATTAAATGGAAAGTATGAACAAGTCCTGACTCAGGGATGGTGTATTAAATGGAAGGTATGAACAAGTCCTGACTCAGGGATGGTGTATTAAATGGAAAGTATGAACAAGTCCGGACTCTGGGATGGTGTATTAAATGGAAAGTATGAACAAGTCCGGACTCAGGGATGGTGTATTAAATGGAAGGTATGAACAAGTCCTGACTCTGGGATGGTGTATTAAATGAAAAGTATGAACAAGTCCTGACTCAGGGATGGCATGAGTTTTGTTTGAGGACAGGATGGGTTTCTTGGATAACAGGACAATTCCAATCAGCTGTGTCGCGTCATAATCCATGACTGAATACACCCTGCCCTGAAAACTTTTGAGTCAGACTTTTGTCAACAGCACTGTTTCTAAAACATTACTAAAATGATTCTCTTTTAATGGAGCTAAAAGTGTAACAGTGCTTCTGTTATCTGCAGATTTCTGATATACTAACTATTCTCGTCAATGCAGACGTTTTTCTTCCAAAGGGCTCACAACAGATTCAAAATGACATTCATACCTTCACATGTGAACCCGTCACCTGCAAAACCATGGTGGCATTCACACTTGTAAGATCCCTCTGTGTCAAAGCAGTCAGCATTCTGGTCACAATTGTTGAAACCATGGTAACATTCATCAATATCTGTAGGTTAAAAGAGGTCTGCATTATATCACTCTTTCACTTTTGTTGTAAGTTTCATAAACTAGTCAAAATATACGAAATAGCAGAAGTAATTTATCAGAAAGGATGCCTGTCATCTGTTCAGAACTGGGCTCAGTTGAAATCCATCAACCATTTTTAATCTGACTAGCAGATGATCTGCCAAAAGTGATTTAGATCAATCACAAAAGTAGCAAAGATATTATCATATTATTATGATGAATGTCCATATTATTTAATATTCATTATGTGTCATCAATTAAAGACACAGACTATACACCAGTAAAAATGCTGGTAGATTTCACCTGTTTCATTACTGACAGATAGTCTACAACCCTATAAGGGTAGAAAACATAACACAGAGGGACATTCTTGTTTTCATTCCTTCACAACAGTTTTGATTTTCTTTCTATCAGAAGAAAATGATCATATATTGACAGTATAAATGAAAACAAAAATTAATTCTTGTAAACAAACTGAGAGCAAATGTATTTCCAAAATGATACTCAAAGCCATATATGCTGGCATACGGTCTTCACATGCAATGGCAATTATGCATTATAAGGTTTAAACACAAAAGCAATGGAAAGTGCCGTCTTCAATGATTCAAAACAAGTACAAAAAAGAAAAGAAAGTAAAATGGGTGAGAGGGGTATGGGTGTTCATATGACACTAGAAATAGTTTATATATAGTTTACATTGGAACATATACATGCTTTACTGTTTGCTTATCTGTCAATGTTTCATTTTATACAAATGATTGGCACAGTGATATAAGTACATGAGGCAATCTTTTCTGCTAGAATCCTGCCTGCCCCCCTCAAAAATCCCCACAATAACAAGTGAAACAGTAAAGGCTGTTCTTGAGTGTTCAACATGATAGACACATATTATGAAGGTATTATTCCTGATTACACTACTGGATTAACATTGCAAGAACCAACCGGAATATTTTGCGACTTACTTTGACAGTTTTCTCTGACTCTAATGTATCCAGTATCACAAACACAATCATAGAATCCAATGACGTTAACACAATGTGAGTGATACGCACAGGTATGTCCATTGTCTGTACATTCATTGATATCTGGAAAATTGGAAAACAAAACAGCAAAATAAAGTATAGTGTCTAATTGTAAATCAATCTAACAAGTCACAGGGAAATAATTCTGCATTCATCAATCTAACCAGTCACAGGGAAATAATTCTGCATTCACCAATCTAACCAGTCACTTGGAAATAATTCTGCATTCACCAATCTAACCAGTCACTGGAAAATAATTCTGCATTCCCCAATCTAACCAGTCACTTGGAAATAATTCTGCATTCACCAATTTAACCAGTCACAAAAAATTAATTCTGCATTCACATATCTAATAAGTCACAGGGTTATAATTCTGCATTCACCAATCTAACCATTTGCAGGGCAATAATTCTGAATTTCCAATCTAACCAATCACAGGGAAATAATTCTGAATTCACTAATCTAACCAATGACAGAGAAATATTTCTGAATTCACCAATCTAACCAGTCACAGGGAAATAATTCTGCACTCATCAATCTAACCAATCACAGGGTAATTTAATCTGTATTTGCCAATCCTTAAGTGTATGGTGTCAGTCATGATCTGTGAGGGAGTTGTTAGAGTATGGGTCTTGAGGATTTCGAGAACTAAGTCATTAATGCAGGAAACCAAAGGTTATGCCTTCATGGTCACAGTCTCCATGTAAGGGGGGGGGCATGAGGTTGACAGTGGATCAAGTTGCTTGGGTTTGTATGCTCAAACTCTACCTTGGGTCACTTTTCCTTGAAAGTACCAAACAAATATTGTTGTGCTTAAAAAGTAGCAGTAGTGTGAAGGGAATTTGGACACAACTTGTTGCAAATACATGAACTTTGTTTGATCTTTTACACCAACCTAAACAGATGCCATCCATCATCTCAAAACCATCTTCACAAATACAGGTATACGTTCCATGTAAATTTTGGCAAAATGACTGAGGTGGGCATTTATAATGGTTCTCTGAGCATTCATTAACATCCATGCACCCAATGTATCCATTTCCATGACGACCATCACCTCGGTAACCAGCGTTACAGATGCAAGAGAAGTCACCAACAAGATTTTGACAAGATGCATAAAGGTTGCATGGATTTCCCTCTAAGCATTCATCCACATCTGTCAACAACAAAAAAACGAAATTAACATACTGTAGTATATAAATATTTGCAAAGCATCATGGGAAACAAGAAATTGGTAAAAATTGTACATCAATATTACAAAATTGTGAACGTTACCTAAACGAAACACGCATCCATTTGTATATCTGTTTTTTAGTTCCAATTTTCAAAACTTAATTTACTGAGATAAAGCTTTATAAAATTTTCTTAATGGCTTTCATAAAACTAAGCGTCTTGCATTTCTCCCCTTGCCCCTCCCCCCCCCCCAAAAAAAAAACAGCATCTGATATGGAATCATCAACCAGCAATTAAAAAAAAAAAATCAATAGCAAAAAATATCAGAGGTAGTGCATTTGCTTGAAAAGTGTCACATATCTTTCCAGTAACATTTAGAATCAGACAACTATATTAATATGATATCACTTCAAAGCAAATTGTAATTCCAAATAGCAAATTAAGTAGACCAAAGGAAACTATTCCTAACATATGCATGTGAAGATGAATCTAGGATTTGTCATTTCTATAGCTGTTAGTGAGTTCATAGCTGGTGATTTGGGGTTGGATACTTTTCTCTCTTTTTGGTGGGTGGGTGGGGTAGAGGGGGATCCCTTGTCCCCTTTGCCCTGTGTAATCATGCATTCATTCTGTTACCATTACAAATGAATCCATCTCCAGTGTAGAATGGTTCATTGCATATGCAACTATAACTGCCATCATTGTTAATACAGGTTGCGTGATCATCGCAGTCGTGGGATCCTTTCAAGCATTCGTCAAAATCTAAGAGAGTTTCAAAACAGAAAAGATTTTCAGTATTTAATAGATGTCACTATTCAAAAACAGTCTAGAACATTTGTTGCCACCATGACTGAAATATTGCTCTTTAGTAGTTCATGTACATCATCTCTGACACTTTTTTGAAAAGAAATGGTCGGAAACGGTTCAAATACATTTCTAATTACAACGTTACAAAACAACAACCAAACATTTTTCCAGACACAGTTTGCCAAAATATACAACTACTGAATATTTCAGTGAGAAAAGAAGGATGCAGAGGTTCACAGCAATAAAGAAAGTGGATTGTAACTGACCATTGGTGAACCTTATGTTTTCCTTCTAGCATTTCTGCAGACACTGGCAATTCATCTTAAAGTTCACCAATACAGTACACCAAACAATTAAAAAAGAAACACATACATGAATATCTTGGTTCAAGATCGAGTTAATAATATGTTTCAATCCAACGTTTCTATCTACCAGTTGAAACTCTCCCTTTAACTTACAGTTCACATCCATCATATTCCTATGCTCTGATAAACACAAGTGGCTGTTACTTACACCTCACATCCTCCCTGTTCTACATTTCATTTAAGCCCCCTGTCATCTATTTCTATACAAACGTGCAGTGTCCCATCTTACAGTACAAAAATGACTCTCTGCCATTTACCTACACTTCAATGATTTCCCGGTTTCCTATGCTCTAATAATCAGTGGTTAACTTTTGCACAGCATTACAAAATTCAGTGCATAGGGCATACCATCATAGATAAGCAAAGCAATGTAAGTTCAGCATACCCTGCATCCAATGCAATAAAATTGAAACTTTGCTTCTCCTGAGCAAATCTATGGCTGCTTAATCATTCAAAGCTGCTTAATATCTCATTGGTTCACAACCACACCCCACCCACCTTTGCTTTCTTATTTTGACTGACTAACTATCAATTTATTTACAGTGAATTACAAACTTTCATATGTTCTTACCATACATTAACCTTTTCTAGAAACCAACTTTGCTGCTAACTTTACAATCTACGGTACATAATGGCAAATCATCCAACTCTCTAGTTAGCAAAAGATGAAATAAATATGGAAGCCCAACAGTAACATTCAGTGCCACCGACACAACTAAGAGTTCATGTCTATGTGATATTAAAGGTTAATTGCAGTTACACAGTTATAACAAGTAAGATGCTTGAAGTGATTAATTTACATAATTTATGTTTATTCAGATCTCATTTGCATTATGCACAGATTGAGTATCAGTAATAAACACAGTCAGAGTAACCCAAGAGCAGACAATGTTCTTCACTTATATCTCTCTGGCTCTCCCTGGATTGCCACATATTCCCTTACACAAAGTACATAATAGAAGTATTCCACTAAAGTCTTACTCCAACAAACTAAGATGCAGTGGTGATTTCCTAATGTAAATCCCATAAATATTTACCAAAGCATGTGTTGCCGTCCCCCAAGTAACCAGTCACACAGGTGCACTGATAGGCCCCATCAACATCTTTACATTCAGTGTTGTCATTGCAGGAGTCAGATATGCTGCACTCAATCTCATCTGTAAGAAAATCACAAGAGATCATGTAGATAGAGAGTGTACTTTGAGTTACTAACTTTGCTGTCATTCTGAACCCAAGTCATGGAATATTCCCACACAAATTGTTCAGGGCAAATTTTTAAGGATTTTTCGAGGGACAAACAGGCCTTACTCTTTGGTTATCCGAACAGCAAATTAATTTGGTTTACTTTTATTCACAGACATTACACACAATGTGACAGCGCACTCAGTAGGACCACTGGAGAAGTTACTATCTGATCCAATGCCGACAATTTTATGTCTCATAAAATATTTCAAATACAATGTTTTATTTGTCGATTAAGCTTAATATAAAACAGAACTATTTAATTATTAAAGTGTTTCATATACTGTAACTATTTTTCTGTTTTCAAATACTACTTTGTCCTATATAATATATAACTTGTAAGGATCTTTACTTGTTATTCCTTCCACAAAGGACCCTCTAATTGGACAGTTACGAGTGATATTACATTATTTGAATCAGTGAGACATACTATTGATGATCCAGTGACAAACTGGATTCCTATACGTAAGCAGGCTAGGCCTAAATATAAGTTGCCTAATACTGCTATGAACCTATCAAGCAAGGTGTTAGTAAGGGGATAGACACTCAGTTTTAATGTTGCATCTAGCTCTTATTGTTTCATAACCTGTTTTTTTCGAATTTTTTAAAATGAAAAGGAAAGATTCTTAAACATATCCCGTCAATTTAGTCCAACAAAACTGTACCAGAAATGATGAAATTAAGTAAAAAACAACAAGTGACAAGTTTTAGAAAAGAAAACAAAACATTGGTGGGACACATAATTCTCTGCACTGCATTAAGCAATTAATGACTTGCTAACTTTGAACAGTTATATGGTATCAGCCAGATAGATCTCTTAATAAATAAATCAATCAAATAATAAATAAATAAATCAGTATATAGTTTATATCCAGGGTATCAGTGGCACAAGCTTACCACTGAATGTAAACTTTTATCTTTTTATATACATGTGCACTATGTTGTGACATTAATGCAATGCAATTATGAAATAATCTCTTTTCATGTATTTGTATTTAGTTTGTGCTACACATTGCAAGATGTCCAGCTCATTCCATGTGAATACAAATATCCTTTATCAGGAGAATACAATGATACTTACCTATACATCCCACAGGACCAAATCCTTTAGGGTTTGGTAAGTATCCAGGCTTGCATAGACAGTGATATCCACCAATACTGTTGGAACAAACTGCATGAGGATTGCACTTCTGACTGAACGTGCCATCGCATTCATTTATGTCTGACAACAACAACAATATGAGAGAGATATTTTCATCAAAAAGCAATCAAAAGAGAGAGTTAATTATTTTTCTCAAATAAAGCATTTATTAGTATTGAATTAATAAACTTGGAATGCCTTAATAGGTCGCCGATCCAAAGTTTGGCTTTAGGGATGGATTAATTTGTAATGGTAACAGAATTAATGTATCATTACACAGGGGAAAGGGGTCTAGGGATCCCCTCACCCATCCACCAAAAGAGAGAAAAGTATCCAACCCCTTATGTAACTTCCCAAATATAGAGGAGGGTTCTGTTAGATGATAAACTGTCTTGAGGAGGGAAAATGTTTTGGGATGTAGTCAACTGCTCCTTATTTGGAGATAGTAACGATGCCCTTAAAAGGGTTCTTAGTAAGTATCACAGTTATATTAAAATAAACTACAGAGACCTACATAAGTTAACATACCTGATCAAGATATATCAATAGAATTAATAGCCATATTTAGGAATATCTGATTCCCAGTTTCCAGATTTCTTTACAGTTTCCAATGTTTTTGTTTTCACTCATGAAAAATGTTTATAATATCTTTTAACCCTCCTTTTGACCTCCTTTTACTTACAAGAATAAAAAAAACAAAATTCTTAGCAAAGGTATACACATTTGTCCGAAAACACTAATATATCTTAAAGTTTATTTCAGTTGTATCAGATTTGGGGTTGGCGATTTTTTTTTTTTTTACCAGGTATGACTACAAATTTTAACTGCTTCCCATTCATAAGGCAAATTTTACTTTCCTGACTTCATGAACACAAACATACAGATCTTTCCAACCAAACAAATAGCTTCAAATACATAACAATTGCAGGATTTAACTAACCAAGACAAAATGTCTCAACTAATTTGTATCTCTCATTGAAACAAGAACAGTTCTTTCCGTTGCTGTCACACATGGCAGGACGACAGCGTTGGTTCAATGGGTTAGAGATGCAGAAGAGGATTTCATCTGAAGGAAAAACAAGAAAACATTTCGTTACCAAAAAGGGATAATAAATAGCAAATAGTGAAGTAAAATATTGATTATTTTTTGGGTAGAGAAGATTCACACAAGTCTATTATGTGAGGATAAATATGTCCAGTGCTCTACCAGCCTTCTTACATTGCCTGCATATGTTAAAGCCTGCTTTATAGTTAACCTCACTAATGTGTAATTGATGAATACAATGAATGTTACAACTTCAGCCAATCCTCACGTGAGAGTATTTCTCAAGAGAACCGTTTTGTACACAGTTTAATATGCCTAGCAATGTCATCATGCATGAAACAGCCCAATGAATGACGTTTCTTGTGGACCGGGTAAACCCAATGGTTAGGGTTAACCCTTAGGGTTAACCCCTAATTGTAACCCGAGAAATACTGCATCACATGTAGTATCATGCAATACCTTACTTCTTGAGGCAATGGAACTTGCCACATTATAACTTGTCTTGAGAGATGAAAAAACTTGAGGTCCTGGTGACAACTTGGTGAATGTATTGAATATGAACAATACATATTAAATGAATATTCATATCGTCTCACCAATACACTCCTCCCCTTCAAAGTAGAACCCATCATCACAGATACATTTGAAAGATCCTTCAGTGTTGACACAGTAGCTGTGTGCCCAGCATCCATCAAAGTCTGCTTCAGTACACTCATTAATGTCTTAAAGACAAAGACAAAAGTAGCTCACGTATAATGTATACTGTTGGCTTGTTACATTATCATCAAACCAGACACCCTAATACCTCCTTCAATAAATCTGTCGCCTCTCACAACAAGCAAATAAAACATTACTACATACAACACATTCATTGTAGATGTAGTTAAGCATAGCATAAATGCTGTTTTTTGAAAAACATTTGAAGAAATTTTTGAAAAATAAAACAAACAAAAGCTCAAAAAAGGATTTTAATTTCTGTGCACTTACTTTAAACTTTATGTGCTGAAAAAGAAATAACACTGGACAACAAAATGTGAAAATGTATGAATACATGTTTGGTTAGCACCATCCATTCAAGATGAATTATAAGTCCTTCAAATGCAGAGATAAGTCTACAGATATGTGTATCTGTTTCTCTGAGTTTCTTTAATGTAAACGTACCCACGCAACCTGTCGAAACTTGTTCATAGCCTTGTTGGCATCTACACAAATATGTGCCTGGCAGATTAACACACTCCTCGTTCTGGCTGCACTCAACAGAGCCATCTGAGCACTCCAATCTATCTGTACAGATTAAAACATGTATCGACTGTTTGCAGATGAATTTAATAACGTTTAATGGAATGTTAATGTACAAGCAAGAAAGACATCTGTGTGATCAGATGAAGCACAAAATGGTTGCATACCACCTTCCATTTACCCACTCCTCACCCCATTCTCCTCCCCCCTCCACCAACCTCCACTACCCATCTCTTTAAAGAAAGCATACAAGAAAATTCCACATGGTGAAAATTAAGCCATAGTGTTGAAAATAACAGAAACTTTGTTTCCAATTCCATATGTTATGTAAGCATTTTCATGAAATGCAGCATATCAAGTTGCCTCAGTTCTCTGTACCAAGTTTTTAACAATGTTAACTTACCGATGCAGAGGAAGCCATCGCCCTCATATCCAGTTAAACATTCACACCTGTAACTCCCCTCTGTGTCTTTACACTCTGCCCTCTGGTGGCACTCGTGTGATCCCACCGAGCACTCATCCACGTTGGTACACTTGACCCCATTACCGGTCCATCCTTTACTACAGGTGCACTCAAATGAACCCCTGGTGTTCTCGCATTGGGCGGCAAGGTGGCAATTGTTTAAACTAGGATCTGAGCATTCGTTTAAATCTAGAAGTACAAAAACAAATAGAAATACCACAAATTGTGTATTATTTTAATTCTCTGAAAGAAATCAGTATATTAAACAATGAAATAAATATGACAGAACCACGGCAACCTCTTTCCAGTTTAGGAAAAACAATGGGCAAAGCAATAGTCACCAATTATTCATGACAGTTTAAACACAAGTTTGTGGCCTAAGACTTGAAAGTTTATATATAATAGATAAATTGAGAAATGGAAACAACATTACCCTCTTTCTGGTCGTCCCTACCCACTAATTTGGAGATGAGGATGAGGAACGGATGAGAATGGGATTGAGGACAGGATTAAAAGGAAGGGTGGGAGCAAGACAAAGCATAAGCTTTGCTGACTCTGACATCATAGGCTGACTCTTTTCCAGATTGTAGACAACCAAGTATCACCACCTCCAGTTGACTACTTACCCCGACAGGTGTGTCCGTCTCCGATGGTACCAGGCTGACAGGTGCATCCATAAGTTCCTTTCTTGTTAAAGCAGTAAGCGTACTTATCACAGGGATTATCCAGACATTCATCTATGTCTGAAAAATACAGACAAAAGAATGGATCATTGTCTGAAGGAATTGTTTATTACATTATTGTTTATTAACTCTTTTCCTTGTTATTATTTTTTGTATAAGTGATATTGCCCTCTCTGGTTATGAAAATATCCTTGATATTAATTAAATTTATCTAGTATTAATTAGTTAATTAGTAGTATTAATTTAAGTAAACGTTTCTGCCAAAGAAAACATAACCCACCAATGCATCTCCCAGGGGTTATCTCTGAGTAACCATGAGAACAGATGCATGTATAAGAACCAGGGATGTTGATGCAGTTTAAACCTTGACCGCAAGGCAAATCTAGGAGACACTCATTGATATCTGGAAACATAAAGAAATAACATACAACTGACACAAACATAAAAGACGGTAAATGATATTTATATGTTGTGAAATTATCGAAACTGAAATGACAAACAAATATGATTTAATTTACATAGTTATGACTTTGATAAATTAATTTTGGGGCTGATGTCTTCAAATGATTGATTAATCATCTCCAGAATGTTACTCACATGATTTAGCATAAAAACTGCTGAGTAACAAAATCTGTTGAGGATTTATTTCCAATGTTCATTTTTTGTGTTACTTTGCCACTTTTGCAATTTAGCAAATTAATTCTGGTCAATCGAGCTTTGCATGATGGGATACTACATGTTATAAAGCTAAACCAAAGTCATTTAAACAAATTCATTTCAGAGGCTTTTGGGGTTCTGTTGACATTCAAAAGCTAACTGGTCTATTTTTTAACCCAGAAGAAATCTACAAGCCAATTGGCAGTGTCCACAGACAAAACCTTGTTTTTACCTTTCTAACAATAATTAATCATTTAGCAATAAATTGATATATTCAAGCTGCTTAAAAAATAACTACCAAATTATCAGTACTCATAGGAAGTGATACAGTAATCAGTGAAAAGTATGATGAACACTGATATATACCAATTCTAAAAACAGTAACATAAAAAACTCAATTCAGGGATACTGGCATAAAAACTAACAAGGCTTTAATATTAAAGGATAATTCACAAGGCTGAATGATGCAATCCTTTGCAAACTATGTATATTTGCACAACAGAAATCACCAATTTAAAATAACACTGAAACCATATGAGACAAAAATGTCATGACTGAAATTGCTTGACGGTCAAACTTTGACATCCAAAAGTTATCTCTGGCTCTGGACTTCCTTACCTCTACAGCTTCTCCCGTCTGATTCTAGCTTGAAACCTTCCTCGCAGTCGCATCGGAAAGAGCCCAAAGTATTAATGCAAATCTGGTCACATCTACTTGCAAAGAACATCTCTGAGCATTCATCTTGATCTAATGAGTATCAAATTAGAAACAGTAAATAAACATTGGTTTCATACTGCCTATTCTAGTTTCCCTTTCCATATTTTTCTCCCTACCATCTGCCCAAATTTGGAGAACCAACTTTCGTTGACATTTTGGAAATTGTCCAATCTGCTTTGAAATGTGTTTGATGCTATACTATGAAAAGCATCCAGGCCTTTACTATTTAAGAGGATTGAATGACATGCTTCCATTTTTCACTTGTTATCCTTCATTTGGTTAACAAAAAAAGGTATATCTTGTGCAATCTTCTTTTGAGTAAAATGTCAAGGTACATTTGGTAAAATTGCTAATAAGGCATTAATATTTTGCCTGTAACCATCTAACAGTATTTCAGAACTTTCATTTCTTCTTGATTGCTGTAAATATCAACTAAAATTTTAAAGCAAAACTTTAACTCTTGTACCTGAAAATCTGTAAAACACAAAATCAACTTTAACTATCGACAAAAATAGTATTGCAACAATGCTTTTTATCATCTCACCATAGCACATGACTCCATCTCCAATCTGCCCAGGAGGACAGGGGCTGCAAGTTGGGGCCATGTTGGGCGGTGGTAGGTCCAGGCATGTCAACCCATGGTAACAAGGAAGGTTGCTACAAGAATTAAAATCTTCAGAGCACTGTATGCCAGACCAACCGTCTTCACAATCACAAAACACCATCTTTGATTCAAAAAGTCAAAACATAAACTATTGTTTTTTTTTGCTTTCTTAAATTTTTTTCTTATAAACAAAATTTGCTGAACTGGGTAAATAAACAGAAGTACAGTAAACACAGAAGTATACTATGAAACATATCTAATAAACCTTTCTTTACTGAGACATAGCTGTTGTATTTGAAGGACATCCAATAAATGATTAGAAACAATAATATTCTTATCATTTATTACTCGTAACTTTGCGTATCGACTATCATATGCTGGAAGCCATCCTGTAGACCTCTTTTGAGGGCCCTAAATCAAACTACTTGATCTCTTGAGATTACTACAATAGCTTGCCCTCATCACCCCCACCCCCCCCCTTTACCTCGTAATAGACATATTGTTGGAAGCCTTGCATAACCCGACAATGATTAATTTTATTTCTAAGGCTAACATTTGAAATGCTGCCAGCCGATAAAACGAACACGCACATATGCACCTTTTTCTTTCGATACCCTCAGAAAACATTTTTCTTTCAGAAATGTTTTACCCTAGGCCACCTCGTCTTCCACCTATATTGTTAAAATGAGCTATTATTCAATATATCTATGAAAACAGATTTAAATTTAGTTTGCGTTCCTTGAGTGACTCACCCCAAATTTTTTACTGATCTCATGAGTGCCAGACAAGAGTTTATTGAAGTCACAAGTACCGTGTAGACACGTACAGAGCCTTACAGTGATGGGTTGCAGGGTCCTTAATTGCCCGTCCCAAGCAACAACAGTCAAAGCAAATGGATTCTGGTCCTTCGGCTTCAATGTGAGCAGTCCGTCTGAAAATTTTGTGGAAGATAAGAAAAAAAAGAAGAAACTAAACTGTTTTATCTTAAAACAAAATGTTATACAAGCAGAAGGGAAGTGAAAGGATATTAGGTTTTCATTTTGCTGGTACTACAAGGTTTATGCTCTCTACCTTTGAAGAAGTATCAAACCGGTGCAAATTGCGGCTATTCCGACACAAACTACCAGGCATCATTTCGATTACAGTTTTTGACCTGCTTTGCCTCTTTAAACAAAGAGGGAATAATGTTGCAACTCACCTGATGTTATGGTAGCACATGAGACGGCATGTAAAAGTGAGAATGTCACTTTCTGATCTTTCGTCCCTTCAGCATAAACTCGATACAAATAGCTCGAGCCTACTTGTACATGAACAGTCCAATTTGGAATCTCCTTACCCTTGATTGAACTATTCTCATAGTGCAGCATCTTTGTGATACTTGGAGGACTTGCAACTGTAAAATACAAAATGAAAACACTAAAAAGTAAATTGAGAAAAATTAAAATTTGAATCAATAACATATTGAGATAGGACAAGAAAGTGCATCGACTCGAAACTAAATATGTTTGGAGAAGGAAATCTTCATCGGGGAATATAATAATTGTTTAAATTTTGTTTAATAGTTTTCAAGGTTCTGAATTTGATTCCTGTATACAAAACTGCTATCCATCTTTGCACTTGTCTAGCAGTATTTTGTAACTCTGTTATAATGTATAAATTATTCCCCGGTGCAATGAGTAAATGTCTATCTTGAACTCCTTACCTAAAGAGGGTCTTCAAACAGTGAAATGACAATGAATGAAATGTTTTCTCAAGTCACTTAGAAAGCTAAAAGGATCCAATGAACACTAACAGGGGACTTAACAGTAAAAAAAACAAAAAAACAGAAGAGTAATGATTTCAAAAGGAATGGATTTTTGAAAGTACTTGATTAACTGATAAGTAAAAACACTGCCCAGAAGTGCCTAACAATTTGGAAAACAAGGAAGATATTCTCATAAGGGTTGATACAACGTGTTAGCAAACCAGGTTTTCCTTCAATGTTGAAGATGTTTTCCTTTTTTGACAACCCAAGTTTTGAAATTTATTTCTCTTTTTCAGGGCCACACAAGTGGTTTGGTACAAGATTTAATAAACTGGTTACTTTATCTCTATTTCTTAGAACGATTCAGAGATTGCCTGATGTTTGTTGTTCTAGTCTTATAAAGTTTGAGACATTTTCCCAAATTTTTGGGCATTTTTTTTAAAGTTACATTCTTTTTGAAAGCCTAAAAATTCCTTCATATTGGCACGTTTTGTATCACTTTTCAAAGATTGCAATGACCTCAGCAAAACAAAAATAAAGTAAGAAACCATACCATTAGTAGGAGATTGGTATCCATCACATGTAAGTGGTGGTCTGTGCATCATATAATAATCACAAAACTTGGTATCCTCTGACTGATCGCAACAGTAATACCTCGGTAAAACATCTTCATCTACAAGACAAAAAAGATGTAACTGACAATGTTATAGAAGCCACCCATCAGTATAGCAATCAGTCTAATTGGGCTTAAGTAACAATTGGAAATAACTTTTAAGAAATAAATGTGTAGCCATCATTGCGAGGTTGTGCACTATGACCCGGCCGGGTATCGAACCCGGAACCTCCCGACTGCTAAGCTTCAAATGCCACCGCCTTTATCCACTCAGCCACAGCACCGGTAATCAAAATCTTATCAGTAGTAAAGAAGTTGGTTAATATTTTATAAAGCATTGCAACTAACAGCTTCCCTTGAATGGATCTCCAGAGATTCATTACACACATTTAGAATCAGAAATACAAGAGACGCATATTGAATGTCAAGCAAGAACATTTACAACATTCCCTAGATGAAAAATCTCACACTACAAAAAGTGGAAGATGAAAGGAAATTCACACAAATAATTAGGTCATAGACTGTAGTCTTAATTTGTGTAGAATCTGGTATTGATTAAAAAAGAATTTACATCATCTGAAGTGATAGGAAAATAGGAAATGTTGAATTTTGTAAAATAAAAAAATAAAACTTGGTATGACATGAAGACATGACATTGCAGAACAAATCCCTGAATGTTGCTTTGACATCACAGGTTCAAATAGTGATTAATTATACCATCAAATACATACTTTCATTTGCTTCAAGCCTAAGTTAATGGAAAGAAAAAACGCTACAAAGATAGAGAAGGAAAAAGCCTCGAGTTTACCAAACCATTTCTGGTGGACTTCATTGTTTGGAAATTTGCCTGCAACAGGATGATGCTTTTGAGGAAAGCTACTAAGAGTCACAGACTCATAGCCCGAGACAAGACTTCCGTCTTTCCTATAAACGCAGCGACTTCCAGGACCAACAGTTGAGACAAATTGTGAGACACAACGGACAGTCCTGTTGATAGCATAATCTGTGGGAATAATTTGTTGACATTGAAATTATTAAATTAATAGTTTTTGATATCTGACTACTAAAAAGTACCTATTACAAAACATATTGTTTATATTCCAACAAACAGCTGATTTACATAAATATTCGACAAGATGATTTTGATAAAACTCTCCGATGTCCTTTGACAACAATTCCTATAGTAATGTAGGTTATGAGATTGATTCAGTCAAGGTTCATTTCAAATACAGAAATCAAAATCAAATTTTTGGATAATTTCTGATTTGCTTCCCAACTGGGTTTATAATGTTATGACGAAGTGTCCGGGTGACAAAATGTTGACAATCAAAGTCATTTAAGTTAATAATGATCGGTCTTCATCTGGTGAAAACAATCTAAGAGGGTGTCCGGTAGGTTTGGTAAACTTGCTCACGAAATTCAAACAGTTGCTGTTAGGTTACCTCGAAGGTCAATCAGGTAATTTGTAGTAAAAATCCTTGAAGCAGGGCCTCTCATTATACATCCATATGGTTGGACAAGCAGTCTGTGATATTTGGACTACCTCAAGAAAAGTCCAGGTGGATAACTTCAATAACAGTCACATAGCCAGATTGGGGTAACGAGGGAGAAGATTAAGTTGTTAGCACCAAATGCCTACAACTACTTTAAGGCTGGCCTGACAGACAATCAGTTTATTTGCAGTAAAGTCACTTGGTCAGAACCTCTCATTATACACCCCATCTTGTTGGACATTCAACTGTGTTATCTGCCCTACCTCAGAAAAATCCAGGTCACCTGGTAAATAACTCCTTAAAACTTGGTCTCTTAAGCCTACAGCACGCGACAGACCACAGCCTGACTGAACTCTAGTTGTGACCTAGTTTTCAATTGCTGTGAAGACCACTGGACTTAACAACTGAACCTGCCCCACCCTCTCCCCCAACCCCCAGACTGACTAGTGCACACAACAACTGTTTGCCATTAAGGACCAGAGCTCGTTTAGATCACGTGCAAATTGATTTATCCTTGATTGGTTACATTTGTCAATACTGTCCGCTGCCTGATGTTCAGTTTTCATGACTGAAGCCGTTGCAACATAAAACTGGCAAACTCTGGCTAAAACTGACCCAGTTTCAGTCCTTAGCACATGCATACTGTCCAGATTATCCATGTAACAATGTCATAACTGAGTCGGGCCATGATCTTTTCAGGTAGTGTTCGGGTTGGCTTCAAGGATGTTTGGGGTATTGAGGTACCAAATTTATATTTCATGCATTGCCATAGAGAATATAATTTTATAGAAGATTACAGAACACCTATATGCAATCTGCTCACTCTGCAAGAAAAAAATCAAACAAAGTTTGTTGTCATTTACCAAAGTTATGCTTGCCTTGATGTGATGATGGGAAGGTATCATTACAAGGTCCAAATCGTTGATCCAGTGAGGCTTGTTTGAAGGTGCAGGGACAAGGTAGGGTTTCCTTCATCCAGCTGGAAGATTTTAGGGTTTCTCTCTGATGCCAAGTCCAGCATTCCTTTGTAGGATTGCTGAAATTTCCTCTGTTTGAATCTAATCGAAATATCCACCTAAGCATTGATATTGCAAAAGATTAAAATATGGTAAGGGAAGTGATAAGGTTTAACGTTACAGAAAAAAAAGACTTTCAAAATAATAAAAATTAAAAAATGGAAGAAATTGTTTTTTCACTTCAATCAGAAAAGGGTTTAGAATTGGTAAGCAATACAGTATCATGTAAGAAAAGGTAACATTATACCAAAAATGTAGCAAAAGTAAGAACTCTGGTTTTTAACATTTTAACATAATGAAAAAAGCAGCACTCTTAAGTTATACAGTACAATCTTACTGTGATATAATACAATGAAACCTGAGGCATAGGAAGATCATTTCTGATTGTGGGGGTGGGGATGGGGGAGGGGCATGGGGAGGGGAAGATGGAGAAGGTGAGCGACAACATGTTACTGTCTTGGGTGATGGGGCTGCCAACAGCATCTTCAGATATTTCTTGTTCTCTCATAGTGATTTTCAAGGAAAAGTACATGCTAGTCAAAGGAATTACTCTTAAATTCCTTTGGAAGGTATCACCTTCATTCTTGTATTTTTTAGCAAAGTATTGGGATGCTGGTGATCCCCCTTACCCCAACCCCATCTCCTACACCCCTGATGACAATATATATATGACTATATATATTTTACATTTTGTGATAACACTAAAGTAGGCATACTATCACTAACCACATACACAACTCCCTTCCACCCTGACAAAGCTCTTGGTTAAGACATCTTGCACGTGCCAGATTACTTTACAAAATGACCCACTGCATCAGTAGACACAGTGCAAATTTAATACCTCCCTAGCCCCTTAAATATCCACCCACCCCCATGCACAGACACACACACACCCTGCCCCAGGAATAAACTAAACTGTTTACCAACATTACCTGCCTATCAAGTGGGTGCTACCATAAGCATTCCCGAGGTTAAACTTTAATTTTTCGTCTTTCATCTGATCATACTTGTGTACATTAACCAGCAGACCTTTTCCACCATTGTAACCGATGGATGCTTTAGGGAACCTCATGAGTGACGGATCCCAGTTCATCGCACCGGCTTCATACAAGAATAGAGCAAAGCTTTGACGGCCGTCCGTAGCCAGGACAATCTGGTAGGTATTGGTCTGTAAGAAATGGAAGAAATCTGTAACGCACTGTGGACTGTCTTTATGTAAATAATACTTAACGATACCTGTCTGTGGAAATTAATTGGCAATACTTACCAAGATCTTAAAGGCCTTTCTATTTAAATAGACTTACATGGATTGATAACAGATAGAGGTTGAATGCTTCAAATTTAACTCTGCTAGTTTAGTAA
>JAIPMN010000578.1:0-19609 GCA_020650975.1 Apostichopus californicus | reverse complement strand
TTAATAAGGACATTATAAGTAATTTTAGTAGGACATGAGTTAGTTGTAAAACTTATCAAATGAAGAACATTATCAGAAGGGCTTTCAATAAGCCTTACATTGGCTTTCCGCTCTCTGGGGATTGCTGCTAAAATTCCATAATAAAAAGTAAACAGGAAATTATTTTTAATAACAAACTTTGTGGTGAATTCAGTTTAGGTTAAGGCATTACCGTTACCATTAAAGATATATTTTACTGTATAAGCATTCTTCGACACTAAAATATTGAATAAATTAATATCATTATTACTTTTTTATATGAATTATTAACAACACATTGATAGGAGCAATGATCTGTAGGGCGGAAATCCAACCAAGCACTACCTCATGAATAAAGGTGATTGAAATGTTCGTATCTTTTTTAGAGGATTTACACTTGCAAAGAAATCAAGATTAAGAGAACATGTTAGCAGTTAATATTTTATACATATTTTCTATTTGCAGGTGTTCCAGCTGTGATTGTTGTTGCATGTGTGTCGTGTTCACCAGACTCGTATGCAAGTTGCGACTAGTAAGTTTTCAATAAGATACTGTTAGTAGCAGTAATCCTACATCAGGGCATAGTAAGAAATTTAAAATATATGTCAAATTAAATTAAAGTAAATTTGGTCTTCTGGTAGAAGAATTTTAAGGAGACACATGTTTGCCCATCATCAATGCACAGGTTTGCCCATTCATCAATGTAATAAATACAAATAATCAAAGATATTAAAGGATGACTTTAGGCACAACATTAATTTTAATTAAGACCGTTCAAAAGGACTGCTATCAGTCCTGCTGGTACTTATATAACACTTTTATAACTGAGAATTTGAGAATATATATATATTTGAGAAATATATGAGAAACTACTCTTTAACAATTGGGGTTCATCAATTAATGTGACTGGACTAGATAGCCTAACACATAGACCATCATAGGTCAGGTTCTCGGATGTAACACAAACTTAATGGAAAACGCCTCAAATAACATGTTAACAGTGTCTTTATAATGGTGTTCAATGTCATCCAAGGATGCCCTATTGTTTATACGAACTTTAAAAAAAGTAATCAGAACTTATATAAAGCAATGGATGAATATTAACATTTAGGCCTACATTGAAGGGCTGACATGATCATCAAGTTAGCCTTAAAGGAGCATTCCAGAGATCTAGCATATTTTAATGAAGAAAATCTTGAAAACCAAAATAGCTGTAGAAAATTAAAAGCATTCATTTTTTTTCTTGGACTATGTCATACAAAGACTAAAATTCTGTCAACATTAATTCTTTTAAGAAAGTCTTGGTCGTTGACGCAGGTTAATAAAGATTAAATATGGCATAAATTAATTCATATCAACTTCTGGTCGTTTGATCATTTTGCTATTGGCACACATATCAGTCGGGTCGAGACAGCTGTTTGGCGTTCATGTACGTGCAGGAATAAGCAACTAGTTAAATATTTAGAGAACGGTCAAAAGTGAATTTTGAATCTCTAAACAATACTCAGTTGTATTTGTTGTACCAAACAGGTCAACAAGTAGAGTTATATTAGAGATTTTCCTGCTACCAGAAATGACAGATTCAGAGTTGTAATTTAAATTGTCGCCATGAAATTGTGAGATTGCATTTCAATAAGATATTTTAATTGCAAACATAAAAACACATGGTGAGTAGCACATTATGAGTAAAACTATATCAATATGACAGATTTAAAGAGGACGCCTTGATTTGTGTATTGCATTATTATAATTTTAGATAGCTCAAGTGCGCATAGAGACATAGCATTTTCGTAAACTTTGAAGTGAGATATTCCGTTGGATAAATTTGATTGTTTAACAAGAAGACTGGAATAGTTTTCATGTTTAGGTCTTAACTATATCTGTCATATAGCATTTTGTCACATTTGAGGAGGTATCAGGCAATCATCTAAAAACAGCAGAGTAATGATGTCACCATCTGACATATTTTTCCACCGTATATTACATTATTATTATCCACCATATCTTGAGTTAGGACAAGATATTGAAAGGGGGTTTTGAGTCAACATTGTGCAATATGTTCTCTTAAACATGCAGTGTTACATTGTTTTGTAGGGTAATATTCCATTAGCGTATGCAAATGATTCATGAACATGTCGGTATGGGAGATATCTCACTGTTTGTGAAACTTTTCCATCAGTAAACTAGTTACCTTTGAATATGACACATTTGTAGTAAGGAACAGTTTAGTATTGATTTTTGATGATGAACAATATTATATGGTTTATTTCATATGAATCCGTACAGTCCATGTCTTAATACCTGGAATTATTGCAAACAGTCTATTTAAAATTTGTAATACCAATGCATTAATTTTGTTTTCCTTTGCAGTTGTTTTCCACGTTCAGAATCACTCGTCTTTCTGATATTTGTATTTGGATTAGTGGCGTTCTTGATTCTTTGCAATTTCATAATATTCATCCTGGTAATCACGAAATTGACATGTGGGAGGAAGAAAGTCGCTAAAACCAATAAAAGCAGAGAGATGCTGCGTCGGTTTCAGAATGCAATCGTTATTGCTGTTTTACTTGGAATGACTTGGATTTTTGGATATGTCTCCATTTTGGGACTCAAAACTCTTTCCAACGTTTTATTTTGCATCTTTAACTCACTACAAGGATTCTGTATCTTTGTCTTCTTCGGTGTCCGGCAGAATGATGTTAGATCCATATGGGTTGGTTGGTTGCGTGTATGTCGGACCAGGACTAGCTTTGAAACCTCATCCATGTCCGTTGGGCTACCGTCTTCTTCCAAGGGAAAGTCTTCCGCACTGATGAAGTCTACATCGGCCACTGACAGCAAGATGGAGGTGAGTGAGATGAAGAGCTCGAAGGATGACAGCGAGTATTTTGAGATTGCAGAAGATGCATGTGCATACCAGGGAATTCCCCTTAGAAGTGATCAAGAAGATGAGAAAACAACAAACAGCCACGGGCAAACGGAAAGCTCTTACGAAAGTGTCTTGCATGTCTACGATAATCAGGCGAGACGAGATGACCCAGATCAGACGACTCTATCGATAATTTTTGAAGAAATCCCAAACAACCAGATAGAAAAAGAGGTTGTCGATTCGGGAGAATATCAACAGTTGAGTGACGTCACAGCAGAATATTTCGAAGTGGAGAAGGTTAGAAAAGGAGATGAAGAAAAAGTTTCAGAGGCAGATATCGAACCGGGAGGGACTCAGAACCTTTACAGTTCCGAGATACAGACGCAGAGGGTTTCTTCAATTCCAGGCCTGGTGAAAGACCAGGAACCTCTTTACCAAACCACGATCGCCTTTGATGACCACAAAGAGGGCAAAACAAATAATGAAGGTTCTGATTATGAATTTGTTGATTTCAATTCGACCGTTTTGGTTCAAACCGCACCATTTAGACCGACCTCTGCTTATGGAAAAGCAGCAAATGTAACCAAAGAAACTGATGATGTGGATGCTATTGTCAAGACAACCAGTGTTGTGGAAAAAAAATAGTGACATGGTTGTAATGATTTATGTTAACGAATATTAGAGATGAAGGTAAAATGTTTATTAATCAACTTCAGCATGCAGGTGAATCATAAGTGTGTAGATGAAACACTTCAGCCACCTTCATGGCAAGTTGAGCAGCAGTAAAACATCTTCATATTCGAGTTGGAATAACTACCTGTTGCGGATTACAAACACTCCTGGCAAAGTAGAATAATGTAACAAATACTGATAACTGTTGCAATCCCAACAGGGGGAAGCTCTAAGTCTCCTTGAATTTTGAAGTGATGTTTGGTAATCAATTGTACAATCACAAGAGATTACTATTAGAATGCTTTAACAATAACAATAATAATGTTAACAAATAATTAAAATACTTTATATAAACTTAAATAAACATGAATACACGAAGTATTCTATAGTTTCACATAAGCAGTCACTTCGCGGAGACACATTTTCTGTTATTTACATATAACATCAAATATTTCAAATTTTAGGAACGATTTTAATAATCAACAATGTAATCATCAAAGCTGTTAAAACGGGCATAACATTTAAAGTATATATTGCAATGGTTATAACTACTTGAATTTAAAATTTTCCTCTTTATCTCTAAGATTGTACATCACATATTCTCTTTTTGTAAGCATCAAATATTTCTCAACCCTGTACATTGGAATAATTTCTATAAGAGTAATAACTTACTCTTAAATATGAATGTAGTGTTGCCACTGTAGGTCGGACAAGTGCAGATGGGGATGGGGGGGGGGGGGAGTTGATAGTTTTTACCCGACAAAGTCTTTAATTGTCCAGACATATTTGCCAAACATGAATCTACCAGTCAGGATGCATCAATCGCCCCTACCAGACTTGATATGTTCCCGACAGCCAGGGAATTTACCAGACCAACCACATGCCACTCGTTCTTACCCGGAAGTATTATGTGTTCGAAAGCTACTCGGACTATTGCGGTATGGACCCTCACCAGATGGTGTTTGTGTCAAGTTTTCATTTGGAGAATCATCTCTTCGTGGGGAGGGGGTGGGTGCCACAGCCCCTATGGTAACGACTTGTATATATCGCTTCAAAATATGTTATAGCTTTTGTTTTACTTTGTTTACTTACTGCTATCTTTATTAAAGTTAATGTTTCATTAAAACAATAATTGATTTTAAATTACTAGCCTACGACCACATTGCATGACTTTAAGTGACCGAAAGTCGATCACTTTAACTTAAGATGTATTGCGGTTCATGGATAACTCTTGCAGACAATGTATAATTGCATTAAAGAGTTTATCAATATGACAAAGTAAGAGACTGTTTAAGGGGTTTCTAGGCTTTTAACATAACCGGGCTTTAACTCTTCGTTAGGCAGTACCTTGTTTTCTACCTAATTCTTCGAAGAAAAACTTTAGCAATGGCAAGACGTTTGAAAGGAAAGCATAAGCAAAAGTAAATGTGGAGTGCAACCGACCGTGTAACTTCAGTGTAAACATTATGACGGCCGTCAGTGTACTAGCTATATGTAGGAAACAAAGCTCAATGCAACATTTTAATGTGGAAGATAACACTCCTATACGATCACGTTGCAATAAAAAGTTGAAACAATACAAAATATGGCAGACGGCAACACGCATCGCTTCAAACGCTCAATTTTTAATGTTTTCTTACTTGTTAAATCTCCGTGTTGACATTTAATGCAAAGAACATAAACATTCCACTTCGAGGAAAGGTCGCATATTCCTTTCAACTAAGATTCTTTGGAGAATCGTATTGTTGTAAAGCGCTATTTGGGGGCAAGGATGGGATTTAATTTCCCAGCGCGGTAAAGGCCATCATTTGCAAACCTCGCTTCTCATCGGGTGGGTCTTGCACTTTTGATGATTATTCATATTGGGAAGTTCTTGCTTACGCAATGTACGCTTGTGTGTATCGTGATTCGCATACACGAACTGTATCAACGGGCGACTGTCTTAGAAAAGAAAACTTTGTAAAAAAAGTTTTTTCTTTGCTTTTGCGCGGACTTGTTTGTGTATATTGTTATGCAAAGTCAATTTGCTTCTGTCTGTATACCGTGTTTACTAATATAAGTATGTGGCTGGTCTGGATTCCTTTATTGTCAAGCTACGCCATGCTGAATACCAAGGTGCGGTTACGGTCGGCTGAACTCCCTATATAACGAACAGTTCCATGTGGCTCGAGTCTCATTCCCTCTTTAAAATATTGGACAGCTGACAGTTTCTGGTTGACTATTTACTTGAGATGCTGATAGACTCTTACTTTTAAGCATAGACATTGATTTGATTTTCAAAATTATAACCCTTTGACACGGTTAATTATGACCCTTTTTTCAATTAATTATGACCCTGTTTTCAACATCATTCTCTTCAAACGTTTACATTAAAATACGGAAAATGCATCAATTCATTTTGTTACGTTTATATTATTTATATTACGTTTATATTATATGGTGATATTTTGTATCATCTTCAAACTGTTTCGATTTAATTTAACTTCTTTAAATTTACAACAACAGAGTTTTGCGATGCATAACCACAGACACTCTATACACTGGGCATAAGAACCGACTAATAAATTAACTTAATTGACTCTACACATTCTGCTGCTAGACTGTTTTCTTTTCTGAGTGTAGCAAACTGGCCTTGCGAAAAGTGGTATATGTGATGAGCAATTCTGTACAGCTGCAGCTTTTTAGTATTGTAATGAAGCTTATGCATAAAAACGCCAGCCAATGGGAGTGAAGTATGCAAATCTTGGCCTTTACCGCGCTGGGAAAACAAAACTCGCGGCCTGAAGGCTCGACCTTAAGTGCGACAAGCCACGCAAAACAACAGAACACCGTATAAGTGGTTTTACTGAAATATATTCAACAACCCGACACGCACGAACAAAGATGAACAGGCAGCATACAAAACCCTAATGGAGCAGCCCCTAAACGAGATCAACTTAAACATGAATAAAACAGTATACAATATGCTTCCTTAGAGTTTAACAGCTTCCCTTCATTCCACTTGCATGAGTTCACATGAAATTTTCTATACAAAAATTTGTATCAGAACTTCATACTGCTTTAAGGTAATGCTTGAATGATGAGAGCCAATGAGTAATCCCTTTAATTACAATTAAGCTGTACGTGTTAACAGTTAAATGACATCAAAAATACATCAGAATATGCCCTGACATGATACTCTTAACTCACCGGACCACAAACAGGTAAACTGCTTTAATGTAGGTACATTATAATGATACGCTTCTCGTCTACGACCCTCTGAACCACAAGGAACCTTAATTCGAACACAGTAAAAACAATGTGTAAAAGTTAACGGGGTATAAAAGTAGAAGATAAAGAGTTGTGCAATTTTTACACAACGCTGAGTAAAACATGTATATCAGGCGACACAGACACAGGTGTAATGATTTACAAATGCGTATTGTGTAAAAAAAAAAGCACCAGTTTGCCCCTTTCTACCGGTAAAACAAAATACCGGTGTAATTTGTTACACTGCACTGGGTAAAATACATTCATGTTACAACTTTGATGTGTAACACGCTTTCATACCGCGTCGCTGCTTGCAGAACGACAACATGGAAGCCACTAAAAGTTCGATAGTCGTTTCACAATTTCTGGAAAACATCGGCCTAGCGGACTTTAAGCCACAATTCGAAGGTAGGATGATGTATTTCGGGCATCAGTACTAACCTTTTATGCGGAAAGAATAATATTTCAATAAGTCTTGAACTACAATTTCACCGTTGAATGCTGATCGAAAACTGTTTTAAACGGCATATATACTGTACGTTTCGCCTAGGCCTCACTTTTGTTTAACGTTAGGACTAAATGTTAGTGTAAGGTCGAACGTTAGGCTAAGCTATTTCTAATAGTAAGCGCCAAGCCTACATATATAGCCTTTCGTTCCTCTCTAGATTCTCTTTTCATGCTCATAGAGACTAGGTAGTGCACATCACCATCTTGTTCGTACTAAAGATATTACTCACGTATGAGAGTAACTTAGGTTACGTCTAACGTTGGCCGACGTTGGACCATCCTAGCTTTGGCTTATGTTTTAGGCCCAAGCCAATTCTACATTTATATACTGATAGGTCTCATTAACCAACACTACAATGTAGGCAAGCGATACAGCCTAGGCTAACATTACCAGTTAAATATTAGTTTTAAGGCCAGGCAAAGACTCAACATGAATAGCATATCCATTAAAATAAGCCTCACTATGATCCTGCAGTAGTCAACCAAGCCCCTGGCTCTCATATATAAGGGCCAAATGGGAAAACAAAGTAAGGGGGCAGTTTGATATTGAACAATTTCATCCCTTTGTTAGTTGTGATGAAAATAGTAAGCTTTGCATTCATAATGGTGTATGTGTGTGTTTGTGCTGCCAAACTTGTAAACACAGTATTTCAAGAAGGGAATTTTGGACTTCTCATGTTTGGTGTGTACGTGGCCACATTAGGGACAAGGAAGCGCATTGATTTTTGGGGAGGTCAATGGTCATTTGGGGTCACCAGGGGTTAAATTGTGAAAACTACTAAATCTGATATATCAAGAAGGGAAGCTTGGACAGATCTCATATTTGATATGCGGGTGTGTCACATAAAGTAGGCCTACAAGAAGCCTACATTTTAACTAAGACCTTGGTCCATGGTGGCTTAATAAAATAATGATGTTAGTGTTTAACCTTTGAACGCAGTTTACCTGAAGAAAATAAGTTATGTTAATGAGTGGGCTAAGCAGTAAGCACATTAATATCTCTGCATTTTGTTTTAATTTCACAATTAAATGTTTTCATTCTCTGGTTGTTTTTTATGCCTAGAATAATATGTGATGATTACAATATCCATGAATGTTCATTTTACGGATGCAATTACCTAATGTGCAACATGTCCTTTGTCATTACTGTTATAAAGCTTTGTAACAGTGTTATGGAAAATATTTTTCCTCAAATTTCCACAGCTCACATGAGATGATGAAGTATTTGAGTTACTGGATGACGAGAGCATAACACAGATAATCCCCAAACTCGTTTAAAGTTTAAACATCACTTCAACCTAAGGTACAACTCTCTTTCAGAAAGTAATAATATCATTGTTCAACACAGGTTCGATTCCTTGCTGCACACGGAATATTATATGTGTGCAGGTCCATGTGCATATGTACGTGTACTGTGTATGCATGAGTGCATGAGTGTGTGATGCTTGGCTTTGTTACGTGATAACTCAACAATGGGTGATCGCCCTTTGTTACTTAAAGATTTTATCGTGTATGGTGTTCATCGATCTCATCGTATATATCAGTTAACGTATTGGGTCAGAGGTCAAAATATTTAAATAACAATGATTCTGCACCCAAAGGTCACATTATATACATACTTTGTATAATCTTTTTGGTTATCATGTTTTTCAATGTTATTGTGTCATAATTCTGAGTGGTGGGCCTCATTTCAGAAGATGGCATGATATAACATTACCATGCTAGTAGATGGCCCGTAGTAACTTGTAATCAATTGTTTTTGGTGTACATAGCATTGATGTTGTCACAGATGGAGGTCAATATATAAATGTTGCAATATTACTCAAGTAATTGTTCTGATGCCACAGGCAATCATCAAAAGTATTACTGTAGTACAGTATAAATGCCCTGAAATACTGCATTTATGCTCATAATAATCAGTTCCACTATATACAGTTAAATAGACTGTTGACCCTGGAGCACCTGCATGGTTGTCAAATGGGGTGGGTGTGGAATATGCATCTTCCTCAAAAGGAAATACCATCACAAAAATGAACTAGTAGTAACCATGGGTGAGGGTTGCATGGGGTACCCTCTTTTAAGGGAAAATTCCTGATAGTTTCAGTGCCCCGTTGACTCTACACCCCACATAACTCGCCCATTGTCAGAACCTGGCTATGTTACTGCAATATACAACCAAAATAAGTTGCCCTGGTTTTGGTCAGAACTAACAAATCATTTCCATGGTACCTCTAGACTTTGATAATTTATTATACCAGGAATCTTCATAGGACTAGAAAAGAAGATATTAAATAATATTTCAAATCTTTTTGGTGTGAGACAAGTATGACCTGTGTGGTGTAGAAGTTCCCCATGAAGAAACCTGTTTCTTTTTTACTTGCATTGGTCAGATATGCTTAAAACCACACAACTGGAAGGTTACCTATACATATTTCTCAGATTGTGGTCAATATATATAAATTTTTATATAATAACTTGTCTTTTCAGGAAGGTGTAAACTTAGAGCAACACTTGACTCAATTTGATGTACGTACATAGCCATTCGTTTTGATCTTGGGAGGCAACTACTGCCAGCCACAGCAGCTCTTCGTCATCATTGAGCGAAAGGCAATGGTGGTAGATACACTTATTGCAGCAATTGACCTCTGCTACAAGGCTTACCAGATTTTGGACCACTGCTATCCACCTCAGACTATGGGGGTATGGAATGCTTTAGACACTCTCATTTATGATATTGAAGTACCTATTGAACCAGGGTCTATCAGGGCATTCAGGGCATACTATATTTCAAATCAAGTATGTAAGACCACTGTCAGCAACATGGCATTATTTTCGTCATTGTTAACAAGGAATCCGCTCCAACAGCTCTTCGTCATCATTGAGGAAAAGGCATTGGAAGAGGGCCCGCTCTTTGTATCCATTGGTCTGTGCTATGTAAAGCTAAACGGATGTTAGACCTCTAGCTGCTATTTACTTCAGGTTACAAGGGTATAAACACTTTACACAGTTTAACATATAAGTGATGATTTCAGTTTGTTCCTATATAGATATTTTTCTGGTGTTTTCAAAGTTGTGTTGTGTTCTTTCTATTATACGTTATCACTGCTTATAGGTGATCTTACAGGGCTTTAGTTCTCCAACATGTTGTTTTGAAGAACTGTTCACAACATATAAGCAATGATTTTAGTTTCATCCCACATAAATATTTGTCTGGTGTTTTCAAACTTTTGTTGTATTCTTTCTATTATACGTTAATTTTTTTTGTGAAATATCACTGCTAATAGGTGATTTTACAGGGCTTTAGTTCTCCAGCATGTTTTATTGAAGAACTGTGATAACATATAAGTGATGATTTTACTTCATTCCATACAGATATTTTCTGGTGTTTTCAAACTTGTGTTGAGTTCTTTCTATTATATGTTAGATTTTTGTGAAATATCACAGCTTATAAGTGATTTTACATGGCTTGAGGTCTCCAGTATGGTTTATTCAACAACTGTGAAGGCATATATGGGATGGTTAAGTTTCTTCAAAATTCTGTTTTAGTACCTCACCTATATAATACATTGTAACATTTGTCGATGTAAATATGTTAGAATTTTGAGAAATATGACAGCTTAGTAAAGTTGAGTTTGATAGGGTTTTAAGCATCTAGCATGGTTATCAAACACGTAGTAATTATACACTTTACATTAATTCTAAATAATACTGCCTGAACGTTAGAAAACTTTCTGAATAACTTGTTGATGAAGTCAAAGTTAGGCACAAACAAATTGAAAAAAAATGTACATTTTGTTGGCTGTATAATTGCTATGTGAGATTGATATCCAGGAAATACCCAGGAATAAAATATCATGAAAGTCACAAGGATTTAAAAGTCATGTGTATGTTTTACCTGCTTGATATGTAGCTAAACTCGTCTTTCACCTAAACTTGGGTTGATATTATATGCAAGCCCATAGCCAGTGGGGTCATGGACCCCCCCCCCCTCCCCTCCCACACACACACACCAACCTGATTATAAAAACAATTAAGAAAAAGAGTAGTACATTTCATTATGCAATGGCCCCCCTTGCAAAAATATTTTAGCCTACTGTGAAAAATATTATTAACCTATATATGTGGCTGCATTGCTGCTAATACTGTAATGGTATTCACTTCTATGATTTTCATGTTCTGTTTTATGCAAACGAGAAAATTCAATTTTTTCCTGATAAGCTGAAAGTTATTTACAGAAGTCTTAATAAATTGTATCAGTTCATTTTGATGTTACAAGTGTTTTATTTTCTTGCACTGAGATCATAGGCTTCCTTGCCAAAGAGCCAATGTTTGTTCCTATGTTGGGTCATATATACCAGTCTTAAAATTATTGCAACCTTACTTAACACGCAAGCATATGCAAGTATGAAAGTTATATCAAATTGTTCAAAAGGATATGTTTTTGACACTATTTTGAAACATTCACTGTATACATAAAATTATATTATTTACACAAGTGTGTGTGTAAAAGTAACCCCAATAGGTGTACTTATATTACACAACTGTTTTGCAAAAAAAGTAACCCCAAAAGGTGTGCTAATATTACACAACTGTTTGCAAAAAAACTACACAACTGTGGGGTAAAACCAGTGCCCTGCTTGATTTGGGTAAAATTTACACAAAACGGGGTACAAAAGGGAACATGGTCATTGTTGTGCAAATTTTACACAATGCTAATTTGGTAAAATAATTTACACATTGTGTGGTAAAATATTACCCCACAGTAAGGTCAAACTTTGCCAAAGCATTAATGTGTAAAGTTTACACATCTGTTGACCATGTTCCCTTTTTACACCATAGAGGTGTTCCATTTTACCCCATGTTGAGCAATTATTTTTAAGTTTACAAAGAAAGTAAAATAATAACCAACAGTTGTACTAGCTATCTACACCACAATACAACCATACACCCACCGGCAGCTATGTCAAACGTAACAATCTGTGTTGAAATCCTGACACACATATTTCCAATTACAATCAAGAAAATAAGTATACAATTAAAGAAGTAATTAAAGAACAAAGATGGTACATGGCAGAAGGGGCTACGCTAAATAAAAGTATCAGCTTAATTTGTACAAATGCTTAACACAAAGCCCATATGCACTGCTCCACCTAGCACAAAAGTGTTACAGAACATTTAGTTATACTATGCTGCTTTAATGCTGCATGATAGACCAAGCTCAGAAACAAATACCAGCCTATTGCTTACTCAAGATAGATTCATATATATAAATTATGAATAGAGTAAGGCACTGTAAGGTCTAAAATACCGTTAACCTAACCTTGAAGGTACACACTTACTTTAACACATTGTAGATCGTCCACAACCGGAACACCACATTTTGAACGCATAGACATATGTTTACACATAATTGACAGTTACTGACTCTTTACCCTTTCTATCGAACTACAGTAGCACTAATAAAGCCACAGCAGGATCGAGTCAGCCATGCAATTATCATGGTTATCTTAACCATGAGCCTTCAATAAAACCCCATAACTACACTCTCAAAGTACTAATGTTAACAATTCAATGAACAATTTGATGACTGTAGGCACTCTGAGTAAGTAGTTGGTCTCGACATCTTATAAGTAAATATATCACTTTAAGGCACTATACCACAGCCTTACTCTACACAATACACAGTGCAATGGAGTATAGCACATGCCAGCAATCATTTACAGGAAGCAGGGGCGTATCGAGCGGGCGGGGGGTGTGGGTGTCACACCCCCCCCCCCCCAATAATTTGGTCGCTGTCGGCAAAAAGGAGAAAAGGTGAAGAGAGCGGAAGGGGAAGAAAGAAGGAAAGCTGAATAGAGAAAAGGAGAACGGGAGCTTCTTTATCGGTTATTTCGATTCTCCAGTTCCAAATTAATTGACCAAAATACTGTTAAGCAAATAAAATTAACTCAACAGTTATCCCACAAGGATGTAAAATAAAGCGATACTTGAAACTCAACTTATACCCTTACTCAAAATCCATATCTGGACCATATATGGCAAATTCCATATCTGGCCCATATATGGCAAATCCATATCTGGCCCATTACTTAGAAATCCATATCTGGCTCATTTATGCCACATCCATATATATTGCCCTTGGCAAATCCATTACTGTCCCATATTATGATAAATCCAGATTGAACTAGTTTTAAAAAATGGCTTCATCTGTGCCAGAACTTTATCTGGCGATGTAAAGAAATATAATTGAAACCAAATAAAGGCAATATATGGTGCAGATAAAGCAACTCTTTATTTACTGCTTAATTATCTGGCCATTAATTACATTTCCTGTTTGATCCATCAGCAGGTATTTTGTTTTTTCTTGTTTCACCTTACCCACAGTATGTCCAAGCCTTTACAAATAAAAAACTAATATTAAAAAAGGGTCTTCTGTTCAAACGATTATTGAGGCAATACAGTATGACCGTCAGAACAAAAATACATGGTTAAGAGAATAAAGTATCCTGGCATGATAAAATGCTCCACGAATAAATTGGCACTTGAAAGCTTGCTTCATGACAAAATGCCCATCACTCTGCCGTCTCTAGGCTGTCTTCAGTCTCTGCAAGGTCTGCGAGTCCTTTCATCAACACAATAATCAAAGCAATGACGAAGACATAAAGTTGGGATTACTATATTTCCAGCACATTCCAAACCCAATTGTGTACATAACTTTTTGTGACATACAGTTTTATTTATGACTCACAATGCTTCCAACTAGAAAGAGATTTCAAATAATTTCAAATTGTGTCTGAAAAAACCCATCTCCAGACAATTAGACCAAAAAAAAGCAAGGCTTAATTGGAGGTAAAGATCAACTTATGTTGGACTTAAGAATCTGCAGTTTTGGCCTCAAACATATCACTCAAAAAGCTCCTTGCTGTTACCTAATCCGACTGCTATGGTCATAAAATGACCGCTGTTCAAAAATTAGCCTGCACGCTCTGACAGCTATTTTACTTGTACGAGAGTCTTTGTGTATACCGTACTGTAAAAGTATACTTACTTAAACTTTAAACTGGCATCGCGCAGTACCACTAGTACACTTAAAAATAATACTTAAAGGTTGAGTTCTTTTTAGTCTTCTGTGGTCCTGTAGAGGTTGATACTACATTGCATTATTTGGTTTAGTAAATAAGTTCCAGGAGGGCGATATATGTTCCATTCAGTATCGAAGTTCAGTCCCAAATTATGTTGTTTCCATCCGTTCTAAAAAATTTCTTCCTTACTTCTGACTGTTCAGTTCACTATAGAATCCTTTGCCAATGTCCTGACATCAATAGGTTATTTTTTACGAATCTCCATCACCCTTCTTAATGTACCAATCCTTTCTATTAAATTTCCTTCTGTTCTCTACCCCTTCCATGTGTACACTGTTTTTCCTCTCACTCCCAGAGTATCAATACACATATGTCCTTTGTTCCAAAGAAGGTTTTCACACCATGGGGGTCTGTTTTTACCTCCATGTTCACACTTAATTACCCTCTGAGTCATCCTTTTTCCATCATCCTTTGGTTGCCTAGCAACCCAGATAGATCAAGTAGCCAATTTATACCCCCTCTGACTTAGTGTGCACTGTAAGTGCTTTACCATTGAAACATGTGCAGTACTAAATATAGGGCATGGTAAATCTCTGTGAAAATACACTATGTAAGAGCACACAGTCTTACATGTATATCCAGTTATATCTCGCTATATATGGCTAGATAAAACTTTATCTGCATATCTGGATTGACTCTATATTATATCTGGCTTTATATGGCCAGATAAAATTTTATATGCCTATCTGGATTGACTCTATATCCAGTTATATCTGGCTTTATATGGCCATATCAAACTTGTTATGGATATCTCCAGATATATCTGGCTTCATATGGCCATATCAAACTTTATATGCATATCTGGCTTACAATTATATCAAGATATATCTGGCTTTATATGGCCATATCAAACTTTATATGCATATCTGGCTTACAATTATATCAAGATTTATCTGGCTTTATATGGCCATATCAAACTTTATATGGATATCTGGCTTACAATTATATCAAGATATATCTGGCTTTATATGGCCAGATAAAATTTTATCTGCATATCTGGATTGATTCTATATCCAGTTATATCTGGCTTTATATGGCCATATCAAACTTGATATGCATATCTGGCTTACAAGTATATCAAGATATATCTGGCTTTATATGGCCATATCAATCTTGATATGCATATCTGGCTTACAAGTATATCAAGATATATCTGGCTTTATATGGCCATATCAAACTTTATACGGATATCTGGCTTACAATTATATCAAGATATATCTGGCTTTATATGGCCATATCAAACTTTATATATCCAGATATAGCCAGATTTCAAACCAGATATGGAATTTGAGTAAGGGTATAACTCATCTAGTTGATAATCATGACTCCTCCAAAGTAGCATCAAATGATGAAGTTATGAAACAAATGCGATGGGAGCACAAGTTCCCCAACCTACTCACTTGCTCACTAATAATGATCTTCTTAGTAACAGTGAGAACAAGTACACATACATATGCATCCCTAGAGAAGTAAACTATAAAGACCAACATTTAACTCTGGAGTACTTTACCTGGCTCAAAGACACCATACTCTAAGGGGTACAGCTTCTTTAGCAGGAGGAACCTGGCATGACGCGTCACATCCCTTTTTATAAAACTTTTCTGAGAGGAGCTCTGTCTCTATGCATGATGATGAATAGGGAACTTACTAAGGCAGGCCAATTGTAAAATTATGCAAAACAACACATTACCACAGTATCATGTGACTTTCTGTATATTGGTGGACTCAACTGCTATATAATATCCATTTGGTTATTTTCATACTGAAAATATAAAAGTACCATATAGACTGTAGTGAAAAGCCTATTAAGTACGAAACTCCCGACGTTGTCGATTACAATGTGACCGATAAATGAATGATGCTATTTATGGTCACCTAAAATATAGCTACACAAAATGAATTTATCAATCATCTGAGAGAGAATATTGAAGGAAACCAATTTAAGTTTACATATTGCTTTCATTTTCTTTATTAAAATTTCTTTTTTGAAAATAGTTTTTTTGTGTAAATATATGGCTATAGTGTACCAAACATGTTAGCGCCGGAAAGTTCTATTTATTTGTATATTTGTGTATATACCCTCTGTTGATTATCAGTTACATATCTACAACGAAAGCACAAAGGTTGTGAATTATACAATGACGAACACTTGATTTTGTTTTGTATATACAATAACTTTAAGATTGTCAGCGAGGACGCATTATATTAGAGCCGATACTCATATCGAGTACATTACATACTGGTGCCACCTGTAACATGTTACCGTGTGACGAACACGATGTAATAATTACTAATGCACGGTTGTGGGAAATGAACAGTAGTAATATGTGTTACAGGTGGCAACAGTAGTCGCTGTACTAGCTATGTGTTTAAAGTAAAGTAGGTATGGTACTGCTTGATTCCAGTTCACACCTCTCTGTAAATTACGCCAATTCGTCATGCCGAGAACGATAAAACGACTAGATACGACTTCCTTTTTTAGAATCGTGTATTAAAGAACTCGCACTCAATAGTTGGTACAGCAACTACTGTTCATGTCCCACGACCGTGCATCAGTAACCACTACTTTATGTCCGCAATATGTGCAACACATGTTACAGGACATTAACAGTAGATACTGTACGAGCCATGAGTATCGGGTGCCTATTAATAAAGCTTAAGATAAGTAAAGCCACATTGTACGATAAACAGTTTACCGAAAAACTGTCAGTTGCTTTTCTCTCGATAAACTGGGTTTATCTAAAAACCCGGTGTATCGCTCGATAAACAGAGGTTATCGACAAACCCTACTGTTTTGCGCTCCATAAACTGAGTTTCAAGTATCGAAAAGCTGTGGTTTTTGCTCGATAAAGCTGAGTTTATCGAATTATTGCACATTTGATGCGAAAAGCTATTTTGCTCGAAACTCTGTTTTTCGAGAGAAAAATACAGCGAATCAGTCGAAAAACTAAAATTCTCGAATTGTTGCACATTAGGCTTGCCATAGACCGACTGCTAGAGTCGAGTGCCAAATAATACTGTGTACGTAATCGGAAATCATCCCAAGTTTATTGAATCCCATATATCAACAATTCATAGCCCTTAGTGCTGGGTTTATACAGCAAACAGCGGCTTGTGGAAAGTAGGCTCATAGTAATCGTTAAAACAGAATGTTAAAATCCTGTTGATTTACTCCTTGATCAAAACAAACATCACCACTTATAGACTAATCCTAACACAGAGTGATAGTTGATCTGTCGAACCTAGCCTAATTTGCATACGTGCATCGGGCTCAACTTCTAATTTTATTTCATATTTTAACATTTTTCGTTTTAAAAAGTTTAAAAATGAAGGCCATCATCATAGCGTTTATGCGGTAATATTGTAGTAATGGTGTAGCCTATCGTGACATGAATAACTGATATGTAATTGCACTATAGCTTATTATAGGTTTATACCTGTGAATCCATTATACGCAAATCCATGAAGTTATTAACGAGTAAAGCATCAGTGTTTGCAGGTTGGCTTCAACGGATTGGCTTTACTGCAGTCATATGTGCTTAACACTGACCTTTGACCTTATCAGCAAGGGTCAATATCGAAATATATGAATTATTATCACCAGGTATACAATTGACCCACTTCAAATCACAACGTAGCAGAACTTATTAATATAGGTAACGCCATTAAAGTAAGCTCGTTGTCTGCAATATAAGTCTGTCCATCTTTCTATCACATCTTTATATTTTAGACCCCATTTTACTGCGTTAAACCCATCATCGCTTTATAATGCAGGGTAAAACTGTTCCCTGGAGCCGCATAGAATCTTACGTATATTATCTTCAAGTGGCTAACTTTTGTAACTTCCCCGAGGAAATAGAATAACATGGCAAGGTAGGTACACCAAATTTTTGTTTTTCCCAATACAAACACAATTACAAAAACATCATTGTTTCCTGTTCAGACCTACATCCTCTTGGCTAACACGTTTGGGAATATTTATTTCCTTGTTCACTTTGTTTAAGACATCTGTTAACATCATCCATGGAACATTTAGAGATAAGGATTGAAGACCATGGATACGACAGGGTGAATTCCAGCCCAGGAGTGATTCCTTTGTCTTGACGCCATGTATTGTTCTATTTCATTCACTTGATAAAAGAGAATTTTTAACAAAGAGGTTAGTTTCATTTTATTTTCCAACAATACGTTACAATGAAACAATAATATTTGTGTGCATATTTAATCGAGATTTCTGTGTTTTGATTTCGAAGTGATTGTATGTATGGTCGGCATGTACTGCGAGGAAATGTAATGCTACGAATGTAGTCGAGCGTGTCGAATCGACATGTTACGTTTTGTTCTGTAAGAATAAGTACAGACATGTTTATCTAAGACATACACTGCATAAATGTGATAGTTTCATTTTAGCTGTAATTTGTATAAAACATAAGCTAGAACAAAGTGACAGTGACAATTGAAAGAATGAGAAAAGATAGGCTTTTTTCGTATGATATTTATTTATGAGAAAGGTATTTATTTCAATTCTTCGTGATGATATTTAAAGGAGAAGCAAACTGAGCATACTTAGTTGTCGTATTTGACAAAGACAACCGTGATGAACAACTCCCCCCTCCACCCCTCCCTCCTACCCCCCCCCCCCTCCCAATGTTATGGAAAATCCTAATCCTGTTGAAATATCTTGTTTTAAACGGAAACTTGAGCAAGTCTAGCGAGGACTACATCATGCAAAATGTGCTTGGGCTTCGAATGTTGTAATGTTGATTATTAACACTTCTTACGTTTATTGACCATGAAAAAATCAAGAGAAATCAAAGGAAAAGTAAATGTTTCATCTCCACAGTAACCTCACCGCGGTGCAATATGTTGATTGGTAGTTGAATGAACTGTTCAACGCACATATCACTGTATCCTTAACTAAGATGAAGCTTGGAGTTGCTTCGCCTGAAACTTAACATTATTTCCAATTTTCTATATCTGCATAATAATGTTTTATAGGTGTTACACATGCATGTTGTCACTTATAATAACACACATAACATGAAAGCAATTTATGTATGCTACACAGGAACCGGTTCATTACTCAAGTAATGTAACATTCCGATTAGTGTATTATAATGGATGATCATTGGGAAGGTGTGCTAGGGTGGCG
>JAIPMN010000577.1:22277-32564 GCA_020650975.1 Apostichopus californicus | reverse complement strand
CAAGGACTTGTAGTATATTATTTATGTAGTATATTATATATGCAGTATATTATTTATGAATTTTCATGTTATCAACATAAGCTTTACTTCATGAGTTTCTCCTCGTAACTAAGGACTTGCAGTATGAAGTCAAACCGGTTCATTGCAATTTAATCCGGTTTTCTTTGGTAAATTTAATTTTGACCTATATCGTGATAGGACAGAGTAGATTATCTTTCCCAAATCCTATTCTAATATTTTGAAAGGCGTCTTGCAACGTGTGAAATTTTCCACGAAACTATGAGGCTTTTGAGTAACTTTGGAATGAGTACACTTGACAGATAAAGAAAAAGATGTGCTGAGATTTTAATTCACTTTCAACTATTCAGCCACCAGAAGTTTAATTGGGAAAAGTGGTAAGTAGGAACAATTGGAAGAGATTTTCATGCCCCGATTGTAACAATGGAATGACCTATCACCAGGCCACAAAACCTTGTTCTTTACAGAGACAGATAGCGTACATTGAACGTCTTCCTAGTATTACACACTTTCCATTCAGATTTCTAGAAAGGCAGATTAGCATGCACAATTCAAACTTAGAACCACTAAGTCTCTTTAAATTTTATTTTCAAGGGAGGTGAATCCCACCTTAAGAAACTAATAGCATTAACTAATTATATCACGGAATGAACAAAAATCCAACTTGCAGTGGCTAATTCACTTCAGCCAGGTGAGTAAAGTTCATTTTAATTAATAACAAGAACAAAAACATAGAACTACTTAACTAACTTCACCTGTGCAGTGCTCAGTCTTGTATGTATGTGCACTGGGCATTTGGTATAAGGGAAGGGGGTATGGGAAGGGGATATGGGAAGGGGATATGGGTAGGGGTGTGTGGAACTACAGCAACAGTAGAAGCAGAAACACAGTTGAATTTAGTGGTAAGTTCACTCTGTACTGGTAATGAAATGTACAGTTTAAATATACTGGCAGCAGTAATCCCTTACCACCAACAGGAAGGAAGGGCTGGTAAACTGACGGGGGTAAGAAACAAAGAAGTGTAATATTTTCATATCTGATACAGACAATATCTAATAAGTAGATATACTGCTGGAACTCAGAGCATACCACCATGTTTCCCCACTGCCTCAATCTCACAGGGTCACCAGGGACTGAATATCCCCTCATAGTGTTCAATCGCTCCACTCCCGAAGTCTGTACACATTCCTGTGATCGTATCCAAGGCCAAGCTTAGAGTGAGATCTGATCGAGCCTGACCAATGTGCTGAAGTCACATCTCGACGTAAATCAGTGTTAGATTCAAATTTTCTGGCAGGACGGGCCAACATTTCAAGCACTCTATCACAAAAACTAAAATTCATCACAGGGCAAGGCTTAGGGTGATGTAAGACAAAAAAATTCCTTTAATAACTTACCTGTGATTTGAAGCAGTTGGCATCAAAGAGATGAAGCTCATCACCAGGAAATCTCTCCTGGACTTGGAGGAGTCGAGCATCATTTTCAGCCTGGCTTACCTCTTCTTGTTGTTCTTTCACCATCTGCAAAAAAACAAAAGAAACAGAATCTTGAAAATGTTTGGTGTTAAGGTTAAGAATATCTACAGTTACACCATTTACAATGGAGATTGCAATGTGTAAAGTGTAAAGGGCTTCCAACGAGGGACAGGTCTTTTAGAGATTAAAATGCAGCTTTATTGAGAATTCTTCTGCAACTTTTATGTGGCAGGAGGTTATGGGCGAGGAAAATGAATGAGAAGGGAGGGAAAGGTGGATGGGAGGGCATGATATAGGTGACAGTTTAATGGAGGATTAACTGACGAATGGGTGGGGGGGGGGGGGAGATCACAAACCTCATCACAAATGCATTACTACCTGGCCACATTAACAAATGGAATGATTTATAGTGTGCCCACCATATATATTTCCCATTAAAATAAATCAGTACTCCACTTATGAGGGGACTCAGACAAAGCACTAATTTATGCAAGTATTCAACATCTCTAGATACTAGGTAGCCACTACAGTACTTCACCAACCTTCTTACTAAGAGAGTTAAGTAAGCTTGAGATGAAAGCAAACATCAGACAGTTAAAGTCGTGGGACTAATCTCCCATAGCAGGAGAGCTAATCAATATTTACATACTACTTAAGAAATTACTGGACATTCCATCAAACCGAAACTTGGTCATTTGTTGGTCCAATATACAGATACTAGAACAGCACCAAGGACAATCAGAACAACAGCATGCTAATCATATAACAATCAGAACAACAGCATGCAAATCATATAACAATCAGAACAACAGCATTCCAATCATATAACAATCAGAACAACAGCATGCAAATCATATAACAATCAGAACAACAGCATGCAAATCATATAACAATCAGAACAACAGTATTCCAATCATATAACAATCAGAACAACAGCATGCAAATCATATAACAATCAGAACAACAGCATGCTAATCATATAACAATCAGAACAACAGCATTACAATCATATAACAATCAGAACAACAGCATGCAAATCATATAACAATCAGAACAACAGCATGCAAATCATATAACAATCAGAACAACAGCATTCCAATCATATAACAATCAGAACAACAGCATGCAAATCATATAACAATCAGAACAACAGCATGCAAATCATATAACAATCAGAACAACAGCATGCTAATCATATAACAATCAGAACAACAGCATTCCAATCATATAACAATCAGAACAACAGCATGCAAATCATATAACAATCAGAACAACAGCATGCAAATCGTTCAATCTGAACAACAGCATGCAAACCATAAACAATTCACATTTCGTAGCATTTTCATGTTAATGAAGTTTAATTCTCACAAAATGCTGGAAATAGTATCCATAAATGTACACAAACTACTATACATCTTTGTAATTATGTAGCAATTAATTACATATTTACAGTCCTGATTAATTATTTCCTAGTTGTCTGTTTTAAGTAACACATTTTATATCTCTTGCAAATTATGAAGGTTCTTGTCAGCAACTTCCATCCTGGGTTTGGCTGGGCTGCTCTAAAATGACTCTTGGCCTAGAATGTTCACACTATTACAAATTCTCATATCTAGTCAGTTACTGTATGGAAACAAAGTTTATGAATAGAGCCTGTTTCCATGATTGATAGATTGAACAGGTATCTGTGTGATATAATGCTCAGGTTTCTCAAAGAGAATAGGCAACACAAAAAACAAAACAAAAACAAACTAAAAAAATATATAACAATGACCAACAAAATATCCCAGAAGTGCTTTTTCACCTCTAAGTGTTGTCTGGAGTACAGGTGGTCTTAATTTACCATGTTTCACTTCTTTTCTGTTTTACACATCAGAAGCTTACATCATAATTTTAGCTTAACTAAAAAAAAACTTGTATGGGGCAACTTCATGCTGGTTTCTGTTCCAGTACAGATTGAAGCTTTATATACTCTGAGTTGAAAGATTCTGTGTTTGCTAAGTATGTAGGACAAATGAAAAGAACATAAAAAATTAAACAAATTTATCATTTTCACTTTGATAGCTATGACAGGACTATCACATTGTGTTCCACATTCTTATTTACTGAAATAATACCATCCACATAAGCTATTTAATCAGAAAGTAATTTGTTGCAGTAACATCTCAAAATCTACAAGATTCAAGTTTATTACATGTTGGCTGCAACTTACATTAAAGGTTAACACTGCATTTATGTAGAATTTTTAGCATTCCATTGTCACTTACATATCAGCAACTTTTCATTGATGGAAGAGAGATTACTGAGATAAAATTTTTACTCCACAAACCATAATTATTGAGTAAATAACCTTTTTGTAAAACTTGACAATTTTGTTCACCCAAACAATTATGTATGCTAACCACACTTTTCTCATTCATATTTTAAGCTCAAACATTCAAGTCATCTTTATCATATGAAGTCAGACAATATAAACAAATGCTCCTGTTTCGCTCATATTATATGTACATTGATGTACTATACTACTAGATGTTAACTGGACCATGCAATGCATACAGCCTATACGATATACTGTACTATACTGTGTATTGATATTGCACTGACTATATGTATACAGTACCAGTACTTGCCTATGTATGACGAAATGACAAAGCTAGTATTGACAGTTTTGGGAAAGATCAGAGAGAGTGTTACATTTGTGCACTGATAGACTAGACCTACACTAGTCGTTAGGCCATTCGTTATAATCCACGGTATGTTCCTAACTTGTCGCTAACTAGCCTAGGCTACAGTAACATGTTGATTCAATTTGACCAATCAGTTGTCCAGGACTCTATCATGTCCGAAACAGTTATGATTCGTGATTGACAACACGTTAATGAGCTTGGCTTTTAAACTGTGATGGCTTTAGTCATGATTTCTTTGTTATATTGCAAATTTTGTAAAGTTTAAGTTCCACTTACACTTCAAAGGGTTTAAATTCGAACTGGAAAGCCAGTCATTGTTGCTGATAAATAGATCTTCAATGCAATATGCCCCCTTAAATTGTGTGTAATTTTATCCATGTAGGGATGAGAGTGAAAAACAGAGGGGATAGTACAGTATTGACATGTATAAGATATGCTTTGATGAGATGCTACTTCAGAGCTGATTTACAAACCATATACAAGCAAGAGGTATGATTAATTGTTAAGGCTGCAAAATTGATGCATTAGGCATTACTTATAATCTCAAACCCATTGAGATACAAAATGAATCTTTTGACCATAGCTCTTCAGTGAGGTTAACTATGTGGACACAACTGACCAATACCACATATATCTAACTTGAAACCACAACACAAAATAATTCAGCTTCCCTTACCCTTGTTGTTAAAATTTCCAATTCTATGCTCCCTGGATCAACTTCATAAATCCACCGAAATTCCATGTTTTGCTGAGATTTTTAGATTTTTTCTGACTCATAGCAAATGAAGTAACTTTTCAAACCTTCCTCATAAAGTTACATGCTATTATTTTTTATGGACAGAGTAGTTCACTGTAACAACACTAGAGCCTTTGTGCATAGGTTAAGGATTCAGAATTGAAGTTAGCTACACTAAATGGAATTTGAACCTGGATTTAAATTTTAGTACAGTTATAGTCACTTCCCAGAGATAAGAATATTTGAATGCCAATCTTAAAAGCTGTTTGTTGAGCTTGTACTGAAGTTTGCTTAGCAGCTGATAGTTAAAGGAGCATTCAGGAAATACTAAACAAAAGTGCTAGCAGGATTATATTAAATACAAATTTGCTTGTTGGGATTTGTATAATTTGACCTAACTTGTTCATACGGTGTGAATGCTACTTTAAATCGATGAATTAGACAAGACTATTCAACTGCCCTAAAACTGACAGTGTTGCCAAATATCAGGTGAATAAGCCATTCAATCCAAGACACTACGATTTTTAGTTATATACCAACTACACTAACCTACATCTCAGTGCAACTGACTTTCGACAATTTGAAACCATTAGTCATGTTCAATAGAACCCCCTCCCCCCCCACACGCACACACACAAATAATAAAAATAATAAATTAATTAATAAGTAATAATAATTAATTAACAAATAGATAAACAAAGAGTTGGGGATTAAAGACTCTTTTTCCATCATACAGTAATAGTGGTATTAAATGTTAGTATGCTACAATTTCAAAAGGTTTCACATATTTTCGGGGAGGTACTAATTCTAGAGTTATCCAGACATCGAGGAGAAAGTAATATGGCCAGGCCTTTAGCTAGGAATTCTGACTTGGAGCGACACCGACAATTTATGGAGGGGCACAATACTTGTGTCTTGTAGCTTGTGACACTTTTTGTAAGCATGATGGTGGTACAGTACAGATGGGAGAGGAGATGGGGACAATAACCTGCATGAGGTTGAGAGAACCGGGGCCCGTGTCTCAGCCTAGGGGTGGGGACAGTAGCCTGCATGAGGTTGAGAGAACCGGGGGCCCCTGTGTCTCAGCCTGGGGGTGGGGACAGTAGCCTGCATGAGGTTGAGAGTACCATGGCCCCTGTGTCTCAGCCTGGGGGTTGGGGACAGTAGCCTGCATGAGGTTAGAGAACCGTGGCCCCTGTGTCTAAGCCTGAATTAGTCAAGTAAATTTCTGAGTGAGAGATAAATGACTTGAGTGGTTGGCCATATTAACATGCATAAGAATGAGTGATAACTATTTTTTATCATATTTGTGGGTAATACTGGTCATGTTTAATCTGCATTATCTGATCATGTAACTAAGATATAGACAGATTGGTTTAGTAACTCAATTTGTATTTGCCATCTCTGGCAGTTTTGGCAAGGTGTGTGTGAACATATGAAATGTTTATATGGCCCTCGTGGAAATGTACATGGTTTATTGACCAATGTGACAATTAGGTTCTTTCTGGTCTGGAAAAGTTGACTATTTCAACAATTCCATTGGGCTGCTAGTCCTCTAAATATAGTATAACCTTTGCCATAATATGTGACTAGACCATTAAATTAAATGAGGCCTTTACCAGTATAACAACAGCAGGAGGAAGCTCTTTTCTTTCATTCAGCAAAATCCTTGGATTTCTTAACTCATTGTCCAAAGTTGAAAAAGAGAATCCCACAAACTGAATTGTCTGCCAAACCTACAGAGAAGGTTCAATGCAGTTTATAACTAACAGGCCCAGAGGGTACCAATAGCAAAGAAACAACACAAATGCATGATGGGTGTGTGAATGGGTCTGTCTAAGACTCTCATTTAATCACTATTCAGAATGAGTAGTCAGGAGTGCAATAAGACGAATGGATACCCTTCTCAGCCATAAGGGGTCCAAAACATGAAAAGAACACAAGGCAAATGTGTGCTATGGTACTCCTAAAGTATTTAGGCCAAAGCCTTAGCCAATATTCCTATCGAAGGCTGTTTGACGAAAAAGGATTCTTCTCTGCTAACTTGCTCTCCTTGGGAGAAACCAAAAGGTATTTTTGTCTTTCAGTTTGATGAATAGAGACTTTGCCTTGAGATTTCAGCTGACAATACTCAGCTAAAGCAGTCTTGATTAATACAAAGATCCTTGGCAAAACTAAACAAAAGGACTTTCTATCTGAATCTAAAGCAGTGGGTACATGAAACAGCATTACTTGCAAACACTTTTGGTGAAATTATTACCATCATTCTTACATTGAACAACTGAATTACATTACCATTGGGTCGTGATGGTATCACACCAAATTTTTGTACAAGGTGGGAGAGAAAACAGTTATGGATGAGACAATTGAGAAAATCTCAATCCACTCACCTCCCAAGTACACCCTCCCATTCCTTAACACTTCCATCCCAACACTCACCTCCCCACGTACACCCTCCCATTCCAACAATCACCTCCCGAAGTACACCCTCCGATTCCAACACTCACGTCCCAAGTGCACTCTCCCATCCCAACACTCCCCTCCCCAAGTACACCCTCCCATTCCAACAATCAACCCCAGAAGTACACCCTCCCATTCCTTAACACTCCCATTCCAACACTCACCTCCCCAAGTACACCCTCCCATCCCAACCCTGTACATCCTGTGTCTCCTTGTAATTGATGTCTCCTTTCATCTAAGTCAGTTTGGCATTCTTCCTGACTATGAATGAATTTCTATTAATATTTACCCTTCTGTACTACACCAAGAAACACACTTTACGTGCCATTATCTGATATAACAACTCGTTGACATTCAGTTAATATTGACAGAAAGATTAACAAAGGAGAAACAAACGAGAACTTAGAGAAGTATAAAATTCAATGTGCAACATGCCTTAACTTCCTTCATGCTTCATATATGCTGTGCATTTTGTTCTTGCAGTCCAGAAAATAATCAGCATTGTTCAAAAGATGGACTTTGGGTTCATGTTTGACATAGCTAACCATAAAATGAATGTGCAGTTGTCACAAAAACTGAATTTAAAAAACAAACAGTTGTTGTTCTTACTAAAATTGCAAATAAAGCATAGAATGACTACACCATGTATGTTATTTGAATGATACATTTCAAGTATAATTTGTAATTTTAGTGTTTTTGTTTAGATCCCATTCAGCATGAGATACCCCTCAGAGGTAACACAGAAATCAGCAGGAAACCCAACTGACTGTTGTATGGTCTCCTATATGTTTACAACACATTAGAATTGATTAGTGTTACACAGGTCCAAAAATGAACCGGGTACCCGAGATATGTTACCCGTGCATATCCCGTGCAAACACTAGAATTGATAAATGACAAACCTAAGCTATCAATCTTGATTAACAGTACAAGAGAATTTTACTGACCTAGTTCCCAAAATTGATCAAAATGACCAATGAAATAATATGTAACAATAAGTAATATGTTCCAATATACAAATAATGAATGGTTATGAGTGCAATAGTGCAAATATTTCATGAGTTGAAAGATGGAATGTTCCATTCAACGAGGCGCAGCCGAGTTGAATGGAACAAATTACATCTTTCAACTCATGAAATATTTGCACTATTGCACTCATAACCATTCATTATTTGTTTCATACAACACCTTCAAATTTGGATATAATTGGATGTAAAATGCACTCATGCAACAGATTGTTTTGAACAGACAGGTTTCTCTGCTCTCTTACCATTGAAAAAAGTGCTATCAAAAAAGTATAACCCATGGTTCTATTTCATAGAGTGCAATAGAGCGGATTTTGCATGCAATCTACGAGCAATTGACCAATCAAATGGCCGGAATATAATTAGGTGTTGTATAATAAGTAATATGTAACAATATGTAATAAATAATATTTAACAATAAGACTGGCCAGTGGAGCTGGCAGATTTTCATTCACAAATCATTCCAGAAATATAAATAAAAATTTGTTGAAAGTAAGCTTGCTGCACTAGGCTGACATGAACTCAACAAATTTTTCTTTGGTTATTGTGATGCAGTCCTCCTATAGCCCTATAGTAATACAGAGTCTTTAGACATGTACCTTGTTGACCATGCTGGAAGCAGTCACAATATTCCTGTAATCCGGATGGGTCTTGGAAGTTTGATCCATTAAATTTGTGAGGAAACTGTCATATTGTCCCACTCTTTGGACCTGTGGCAATGATAGCAAGATAAAACAAAGTCTTGTTGAAATGAAATAAATGTTCGTACACTACAAATGGTAGCAGTATTATCAATGACGTTTGAAACATACAGTAGTTCAAACTTATTGTATTAACAAAATAACATAATTCTTCAGTTCAGTTTCAGTTTAAATGGCATGGATGTACATGGTTTAATGTGCCAACCTGCTTCCTTCAGTAAATATCCATCCTTCACTGTAACACCCTCCCACCTCCCCCACCCCACCCCTCCCCCCACCCACTTGGTAACTCTGCCATTGTTATCAGTGAACATCATTCAAAATGATAATGAGTGTACATCTTGACCCTGAATATCAGCAGGAACAACTATAATCGATCAAATGGAGCATAATTATAATAAACCCAAAAACCTCATCAACTCATCAACTCATAAACAATATAACAAGTATAATCAAATCAATGATTATAAAATTTGTTTCTTAGAAATCTGTGGTTTAAGATACATGGTTAAAGAAGAGTATTGTTTATACCACTCCACTTACCACAACACAATAAACTTGATGCTTTCAAAAGAGTATTTTTTCAACGCAGGTGAGCAATAACCAATATCAGACAATATTAATACAAGCCCTGTGAAATAACTTTCAACTTTTAACATGTATATAAATCTTGACCAGTACCAAAGCTTGGTTTAAGAAGATGTATACATGCAGCAGATATACTTAACTGTACAGGATGCATAGACTACAGTATAAAATGCACACATTGTTAAGATATTTGTGACCTTGGTTAATATCATATTGGCTTCCCCCCTTAAAAGTCAGGAGTTAGTGGTGGTCACAAGTCTGTCATCAGGATGGGTTTTGCCCTGTCCTTTTAACCTGTCATTGATATATCACCAGTCTATACAGCCAACATCACCAGGTCAATTGGCGGGCAATCCTCTTTTTACAACTCTCTCCATCAAGAGTCAACGACCTTGTACTATTAATATTATTGATTCCCTGAGTAGGAGGAACTGTAGGAGCTGAACAATCAACAATTTCCATAAAAAGTCAGATATTGTAAACCTTGAAATATACATGACAGACATAAAAAAAAATCATCATGACAATGTTCTATCCCGTGTCTCTGTCTTTCTACTATTCAGCCTTCTCCCTCCCATCCAATCCCCCCCCCCCCCC
>JAIPMN010000577.1:0-12508 GCA_020650975.1 Apostichopus californicus | reverse complement strand
CCCCCCCCCCCCCCCCCCCCCCCCCCTGAAGGCACTTCTCTCATCTGCCTATTGGGTAGTTCAACACTAGGTTACTTTATTCACTAATAGCGCTATATAAACTAAGTATGAATTTAATCCAGCCTTTGGTTTTAAAGTCACCATGGTCATAAGAGATATCACATAATACACACACCGTTACAGCCACAAATTATTTTAGAAGTCCTGAACCTGTCAACCTATTCTTCAAATTGTACATATGTACTAGCTCAGCAAGTACCTCATTGTCAGAAAGTTAAAATCTTCTTAAACTAAAGGGCTAAAAGATATGATAGATATTTGAACCTTGAGGGATAAAAATTGTAAAATGCACAAGACAGTATTCATCATCAGATTTTTGTTAACTTTTTTTGAAATTTTTACATTCCAAAGAAAACATATTTGATGGCTTTGCTGATACATTCAAACTATACATACCCTAGATTCTTGTCTAAACAATTTCTTACCAGAGATACGTTCCTTCTCCTCTGCAATTTTGAAAGATCTATTACAAAGCTTCCATGGGACAATTTCAATCCAAGCCTTTAATAATGGCTGACTTTCCTACTGCAGTTCAAGGTTTGCAAAAGACAAGTCACAGTCTTCCACCTGTGTTTTAACATCTTTTCCCTGAGTATGAACAAGTCAGATACATATGACAGGTAACAGTACTATAGTGTACAGAAGACTCTCCTTATAGTTAGACCAAATAGTTACCAAGGACAATCCTTGTCCTTCTCATTCCTTGACATGGACCTGATTTATGTCAGAACCATAAAATACTTAATGCCATGGAAACCTTGTCTGAACCCAGATAGTTTAACCCAATTCAAATAGTACAAACAGTGTAAGAGCGTGTCAAGAATTGGCAAAATACACAATATACTGTCATGTTAAACTTGTCACATAATAGGGACAACTTCTCTCACAGTAATATTAATAATAGAAACTACTGAATATCCTGGTAGCCTAGTTGGATGTCAACAGTAAACTAGTCCAGGGAACAATAATCCAGGGAACAATAATCCAGGAAAGAAAAATAGGAAAATACTTGAGCATGCTACAAGACAAAACATCAAGAAAGCATCAACCTTGACTAATTGAGTTTCCTTCCCAAAAATTAATATTCTGAGGGAGAACAATGGTAAAATGTTAGCTCTATTAACAACATGTTCCTAGACGAATATTTGTCATATAAGACAGGTTAATGAATAGCACTTACTGTTCACAAAGTTAATGGGCAATGGAGGGAGGGGAGAAGGGGGGGGGGGTGATTATAAGAACAATGATAAAAGCAAATACACACATACGATCGAAAGAGATACAATAGTCATGTACCAATCTTATGTTTATTTTCATGACAAGTAACATAATGCAAATACTTATTCACATGTACTACATTGTTGGTATAAAAAATGCCCTTAGTGGCCCTCAGTAGCCCCCAATAGCCCCCAGTAATCCCTCAGTGGCCCTCAGTAATCCTCAGTAGCCCTCAGAAATCCTCAGTGGCCAACGGTAGCCCTCTGTAGCCCCCAGTAGCCCAGTAACCCTTAGTAGCTCCCAGTAGCCCCAGTAACCCCCAGTGACCCTCAGTATCCCTCAGTAGCCCCCAGTAATCCTCAATAGCTCCCAATAGCCCCCAGTAACCCTAAGTAGCCCCAAGTATCCCCCAGTAACCCTCAGTAATCCTCAGTAACCCTCAGTATCCCCCAGAATCCCCCAGTAACCCTCAGTAACCCTCAGTAGCCACCAATAGCCCTCAGGCTTATTGGAGCATACCTTCCCTTAGAGCTCTATCAAACCAAATTACTTGCTCCTGTGTCTACAGCTAGTTTTATCATTGTTCTGTATCAAACTATAAATTCTTCTTATTTGATTTACTTCTGAAGTTCTGAAGGATTGGGTGAAGAGGAACTGTGGGGTAGGGGGAAGGGTGGTGGGATTGAGTAGGAGGCACAAAATGTTCATTGCACTGCACAATTCCTGAAACGGCACCATTTGGCCTACATGAAAGGACTTTCACAGAAGTTCTGAAGGATGGGTGAAGGGGAACAGTGGGGGAGGAGGGGTGGTGGGATTGAGTAGAAGGGTCAAAGTGTTCATTGCACTGCACCATTCCTGAAACGGCACCATTTGGCCTATTTTTGAAAGGACTTTCAAATCTTTTGTGATGTACTTACTTCCACCATACACCAAGGAGCTTCAGTGGCACTCTATATATGAGGGCAGTATAATAGAATGTTTATACAATAAGCTTATCATATTTGCCTTGGCACTTGAGTATTGAAGTTCTTTGCAAATAATCTATTAATGCACGGCCACCAGCCTCTACCTGCCAGTCTATAGCAATGATCTTCAAACACTTGCGTAATCCTCTTTTCTTTACTTCACATATTTCACCTTTAGGCTTTCTAATCATTTTCAAAGAAAACCACTTCAGGCCAGAGACATTCCTCAGCTTTTTAATCTGATAAGTCCATTTTTCTCCTCTTAGAAGTCAATAACTTTCCCTGTCTAAATTGAACAGTTATCTACACAGGCAAAATCCTCAGCCAGTTAAAGCAGACATTATGTTCCACTATGCCTATTCATTCTCTAATCCTCCGCTACACCTACGAGGACTTAAATGATTTATGCTTATAGCATCATTCCATCCAATATCATGCAGCAAAGAAGGGTTGACTTATATCTTTATAGATATAAACATCAAATGTGAATATAATTCTTTCTCAACTGATTAGTTCGCCTAAAAACATATAGTTGTTATAATCTGCTGAACTTAACACCACTTCCCTAAGGTGGTCTAAGGGTGGTCTAACATTTTCTACGAGTTACACAGTAAAGCTTTCATAAGAGTTTGATCTCAAGTGACCACTTTCAGCACTTTCTAGCACATTTGGACAAATCCTGAGTGTAGTAAATTGTTGTAATCCAATTGTCCACTCTTGATACCAACCCATTTCCAAATTATCATCCAAACTCATCAATTGAGTGCATGGAGGTTAAAACAGTTTTTACCTCCATGATGAGTGTAAACAATTCATGAAAATCTTGAAGAAAGTTCTGAAAAAACAGGATATTGCCAAATCTATCACCATGTATGTGCCAAAGCTGTCACCTAACAGGCAATTGTTTAGGTGTTAATTCTTGTGTAGTTAATGAGAATAAAAGTAAAGTAGGGATTTCAAAAGGTTTTCACAAATATTTTTAAAAGTACTTGCCATTTGGTGACAAAAAAATGTACTCGCCAAAAATGCTTGCTATTAATTAGTGGGGTTTGATTAGCCCACAAGCCACTCGCCAAAATGTCGGGCTGGGGAAGTTTCTATTCGCCAAAGATAAAGTTCTACTCGCCAATGGCGAGTTGGTGACCGTATTTGTCAAGGCCTGGGTTACAGGTCAGGAAAGAGCTTGGAAACCTCTTCATATAATATTGTAGTCTTAGTACCCCTAGCAACTGCAAGCACAGCATCTACATACCATATCCCAGAAGCTAACTCAATCCAGAGAACATCAAAATATTATTCCTGTTGAGATCAACTCTGATTTTCATACTGTGTACAAAATTGTTTAGCTGGTATGATGAAGAGAATGTGTGACTTGAGGGGTTACAAGGTGGGGTGCTCAGTGGTACCTGAAGTATTATCAGACCCTTACAGCATTACCCATGGTACAACACACTCTGCTGAAGGATGAAGTGACTATCCCATAAACAAGATAAACAAGACAGAATGATTGGTGACTTAAGGAAATGTCTGCCGAAATGTTTACCAGAGCAAAACCAGAAAGCATAATAACTAATCAGTTCAAAGATGATAATCTGCAAAGAGTAAATGGACTGTGCAAGGGTGGTGATAGGCTAGAGGAGGATGGGAGGGGGGGGGGGGACAGAAGGGGTTAATTTTATGCACCTTATCCTGTCTAGTATACAAAGATCTCTGTCATATGAGCTAAAGATGATGGTTGGATTTCTGTCTCCTTTTAAGGTGCTGGATGATGATGACCTCATTAAGTTATCTGCTGAAGTAATGAGTGACCTGGTTGATACTACAGAATGGCAGCCTGAACTCTATTCACATTACTGTTTCTGCTATGTTCATTGGTCTGTCCAGCAAGATGCTATTTATCATCATCCTCATCATCCATGAAAACAATCAAACATAATACAACCAATTTAAAGCAAATAGATGCAGTTCATTGCCCCCAGTGATACCCATCAGCTTGTTCTACCACACCACACCCCATCAACAAATTACCATGAAAACCTCAAATATTCCATTCAGATATATTTCTTGTGCTATTAATGCACAGGCATCACCCCATTGCTCCACAAGAGGTGGCCTTTGTTCTTCATTGACCAAATTTAGAAGAAAAATGACAGCCACTAAATGGAATGATTTCACAAGATCTGAGTAACTTTTGTGGTTCTAACCAGTCACTGGAAGAATATACACAGGTGATGGAAGTAGGCTGTGGTCGCAACTGTCCTATGGCACTGAGAGGGGGGTCTACATCACATGGAGAATATAACCTACAAACACAAAACTGGATTATTCTGGTCACAGGTGTAACTGGTGAACACTTTACTGTACTTCATTGCTTATTAATGCATATAAATCATATATAATGCATATATATAATATATAACGCATATATTTTGAGAGCTTGAAATATGTAAGGTACCTAGATGAACTATCACCAGGATGCCTACTTATAACCTTAAATATCAGCTGAACACATTTATATTACCCTAAAACCAGACAATCCAACTCCCTTGACCATTACTTTAGTTTAGTTTAGGTGTAAAAGTAAAGTGGGCCTGAAGTTTCGATCCTAGCAGGATCTTCTTCAGAGGCTAAATGTTTAGTTTAGTAAATTTTAGTATATTTATTTCTACCATTTCACCACCCCAAAAAAAAGAAGAAAAAGTTTCATTACTATTTTAAGTATGTGCAGGAGGTATATTACAGGTATGTATGTGTGGCTTTGGGCACCAAACAATAAAGTCACTGATAATTGGACCAGGCCTGCAGTATACAAATCTGATGCCAAAATGTTCATTTCCAGAACAAAACCTCCCTGGGTATAGACTGTAAATCACATTAATGCACTGCCAAGTCACATGCATTTTCTTTACTTAAATAAGTTAATCAATTCTGCCAACAAACCCTTTAACAATTGTTTTTAATGAATGGAAGGTAAAATGCCGTTATTTAATTTTTTTGTTACTGCCAAATGACTCTCCTTGACAATTCTCTAGTGCATCACAGACTTAAGTAATCTTTGAGACTACTTGAGATCACAGAGATAATGTTTTGATCTATCCTAGGATAGTAAAAGAAAATTGGAACAATAGTTTCCTTTAAATCTTCAGAACAGCAGATCTTATAGCCAATCATAAAACTTGTCCCTGATGGAATTGTTGTACAGGACCACACAAAACACAAACATATAACAGCAGTATGTGTCGATGTAGAATAGAAGTAGAATGACTTAATTTAAATATGGTCTATATAATACAATGCTTGAACTAAATATAACAGTGTAGTTCATTAGCATTACTCTCTAGGAAAATCACAAATAATAATAAAGAAAATCATTACAAAATGCGAGGGGGGGAATCCAAATTAGTGCTTGGATGTGGTTAAATACACTAACCATCAAACCCTATCTCCACTAATGTATCTGACTAAAGCAAGCATCTGTTTTAGCCAGGACTGATGGAGTATGAAGTCTTCACAATAAAGGGGTACTGTTATATACTGGAAGGAACTACACATATTTCATCTTATCAATCTTTCATATAAAATAACCAAGAAATACTTAAGAAAACTCTGAAATGGTTCACTTTGTTAAATCAACCTTGGTGTAACTCTTAATTGATAAAAACAGACATTAACAGCACCATATAAGGTGTCCTAAACAGAAACTTTCATTGATTGCAAGTTCTTTTGAAGAAATATCCACAAGGTTTTTACAAGTACTTGGTAAGCATGGGATTATCATGGTATGACGGCAACAAAAGTAACAACTAGCTGGTTGATGTTTATCAAGACAATCATCTTCCCTCTACCATGAAGATTAGTTTTTATGAACTTGTGTGACCTTTAAGATTGGATATTACATTTACAGACAAGACACATTTTAATGGTCCAAGCCTTCCCAGACTACTTACATATAGTACCCTAGGGGAAGGGTAGAGGGCATAACATCTATGCCCTGTAAAGTTGAAGTAAATTTTATATCCTTCAAACGAGCTTGAATGACTCCTATTTGGGGTCCCTTAGTCATTTCACAGAATGACTAAATATGAACTCTGAAGTAGGCCTATGTACAGGGTCAGTTCATATGGCAGTCAGCACTATATAAAAGGTACACCAAGTTCTTGATTTAATGCAAGACTTGCACAAGGGCTAATAATCACCTTACTCAAATGTTCAATTACAAAATATACTGGCCGGCCTACACAACTATATAGCCTAACAATAAATCAGTGTTGTTTGCAAATATTGCTAATAATCACTCAGCCTTACTCAAATGTTCAATTACACAATATACTGGCCCCTACACACAACTGTATAGCCTAACAATAAATCAGTGTTGTTTGCAAATATTTCTTTAACTGTCATAGGATGAATACCAATGTATTTTCACAATACCTCCTGAACCTAAGCCTAAACTTCCTCACCGCAACTTGATTCTTAAGAACGGACAAATATGTATGGTATCACTGAATTCTGGCTCAGTCGCAAAAGTGGGATGGTGGGGGGAGCGGGGGAGGGAAAAGGTGGTACATGGCAGTGTTGGCACTCCCAACGGACTCTCTACCGTTACATTTAAATAACAGCACTCACCTCCTGCTCAACTAATAGATAGTCCAACCTCGGCCAAGAATCCTGTTCCGCAGGAATAAAAGGTTCTTCCTGAAATGTGAAGTCCCTCATGATCATGTCAGAGTTCAGTCTTTTTGACATTTGTAAGTACACTGTCACTCTTTCTTACAAATCGCTTTTGATTTTTTCAAAATCATGCCTAATTTCCAGCAACAACATTATGAAGCTATGTAAAACCCAAATGAGATTATACCATTCATTTTGCAGCTGTTCCATGATCAGTTAACCTACCATTTACCTCCATCTCTCTAAATACTCCTTGTCAAAAAGAACAAAATGTTAACTTCCTGGAAAAAGATTAATGTTACACTTTTCATGCAATGATACTCAACAACAGGTGCAAACATCCCAGACAGACAGAAATTTCAACAGTAATTTGCCAAGATGATGTAGCTGTCTCTTGAGATGTTACTCCTCCTGTCTTACAAAGCATTGATAGATGTTTATCTGGAGGATTCTTCAAACAATTTAACAATTGCTGAAACCTAGGAACTCCATACTACTCCTACTGATTGATAGCTATACCCATGCTGTGTTACACTCTTAATGGGCTACTTCATTGAGACCAGTTCAATCTCTCCCTGTGCTCCTCTCAGCAAGGTCTACTATGTGGACCATTGATATGAGCCAGTCAGAGTCAATACCTGACTAGCTTTGTATCTGTCATAATAGCAAGCTCCACATTGGCCTCAAGGGTCAGGAAAAAATCAATGTTATGATGATACTTAGACCAACTAGAGCCTGACTACCTTATTGTTACCAAATTTACCTAAAGACAACTCCAGAGGGACTGGTGAGATAAACAAGCATCACCAGGGCAAACCCTTTAGATCTGGAGTCCTTTCCAGGTAACTGCAAAACAAGTCAATTGTAACTTTACTAATGATGACATGTAAGATACAAGTAAACGTCCAAACTGCTCTACTAATCAATGTGAGTAAGGTTCACTCTTCAGATTGTACATAATACAAAGAACTACTGAAGTCAGACTGTGGATATAATTAAAGAATGTAATTAAATATAGTTCTAGAGAGTGTAGAGATCAGCAGAACTAGGAGCCATTTAAGGCCTTTAAAGAAAGTGACATTATGAGAATTATTTCTAAAGTTCTATATTCCCATGATGAATCCTTCCTTTTCTATCTAAATAACAAAATGTTCAAGATGAGGAAGTGATATTCCTCACCATTAGTACAGTACCTAAGGTAGGACAAGTTATTTGAAACCATCTAGCTATGATCATGCGGACTCCAAAAGTGACAGGTTTATTCTGGAAATCAAACAAGCAATTAACACTTCATAATCAACTCATGCCACACATCACGTTTTACAAGTTGTCGTCAAAAGCTGATGAAATGTTGACTGCACATATTTTTTGAACGATGTACTGATGTGGGATTTTCATGGATATTTGGATCATACTGTCTTTTCCTTTCACAATCAGGGTGTTAATGAGACAATAATATTGAAAGTTTGTCTCCTAATGAATGATTGTGTCAATCTGTGGTAATTTGTTGGACTCATTAATGGCTCAGTTAATTGGATAGAGTCAATTGCATATAATATGATGGGACCTGGGAATCAATTGTTGGGTGGGATTCCAGTATAAACACTACTCAGATTAATGTTGTCATTGATCAAATAACAATCCCTGCCAATCTGATTTATGAAAATGAGCATAAAATTAAGAGAATTAACGGTTAAATTCCTTTGAAGTGAATTGAACTCTAAACATTGATTGTTGCCCAGCCAAGTTTTCAACATGGTTTATAAATTACAACTTGGCAGAAAGCGAATGGTAGTTTTTTGCACATGTGATGACCTTTGTGTTGACCAAACAATATTGGAAAGAAATATGACTTACTAAATTAATCAATAAAATTGCCTTTGGATGTTAGTTTTAAAAAGTATGGGAAAATGACCAAAATAAATGCTAAGAACTGCTTGAAATCTGCAATGTTCATGGTTGATACATCAAAGTTACATAATAGGTGCAAACAGGACACCGCTAGTATTTGCCTGAGGAACTTAAACTAAATATGGTTGAGCTTTCTGCAGCCATGGTTACGCCTTGAGTTAAACTTCATTGGATACCAAACCAATAATGATCTACTGCTCTTCCTTACAATTTACAGTTTATTCCCACAAACGTACTTCCGGAAGATTGCTAAGCATATCAACTCTGTTCCAGTATAGAGATTGTCAAGAGTCCTCAACTACCAACCACAATAATAGGACAGTTAAGCCCATCAACTTGTCACAAATCCCTGAACAATACACTTTCCAACTGGTAATGACAAAGATGGATTTTAATTTACTCAGAAGAAAAGCTTTGTTTACATTGTCAGACTTTGGGTATTTCGGAGGCTATTATGAAAACCCATCAACCCATTCTCTCCACCGTGGAAGGGAAGCATCGATTCTTAGGAAAGGTTTGATACTGCTTGGCAAACAATAGAAGTGACCATCACCTTGCGGGGAGTCTGTTATCCATGATGTAATACACCATTGATTCTGTCCACGTCATTCATTGTCAAGGGGGCAGGAGTTTCATAGTATTCCGTCCAAACGCAGTTAGAAGCTATAGACGCAGTCAAGGTTGTGCACGAAATAATGGATTTACGTTACCATACTAAGAAATATGAATCAAATAATTCCTCTGCAGAGGAATTTCATGGAAATGATTGGTTGTTAAAGGATTGCTCAGCAAACCCTTCTGTTCCAACGTGTGTTGTGATGTTTGTTGTGTAGGCATGGATCCTGCCTGCATAATGATATTCATGATATGACCTTTTATAGGCAAAGGACAAATCAGTTAGGTCTGATGATGAAAGCCAATGGCTTCCTTGTACTTCCTTCTCGATGGGAAATATTTCATTAAATGTAATTATAGTAACATGTGCCCACTAATGGGCAGCAGTTCGGTAGCTACTAGCTGTGAGGGTATGAGCTAATCGTTCTGTGTCCCACCTGATTCTCAGCGTGTAATGACTAAATATTGACTTAATATATCAGACAGCAGATAAATTACTATATAGTTGCTTCTGTGGGTAAAGCATGAATGGAACTGGACAATTAATACAGGTCTGGTATACATGTCTGTGATGTAGGACTCCAATCATGATAGTATTAACATACACAGAAATACTTCAAAGATACTTTCAAGTATGGGGCTGTCACATGCACTCTCTGTCCAGAGCCCTGTTTCTATTAATTTCTTTTTCTGTTTGTGCAGCCTACAATTGAATAAATTTATAATAAATATATATGGAGGGAGAGCAGCCCTTAAGATCAGATGGCCAATTCAGACCTATCATTACTGTGTGGTTTAACAGTTATAAACCAGAATGCAAACATGCATTGTGGTTCCAATGATGTAACATGAGCAGTTTTCTTCATGAAACTGACATAATGTATAGTCAGGGTGTACAACATACTTGATCTTAGTAATAAAGTGAAAAGCAGTGTGATGTGACAAACTATGAATTCACAATGACACAGGCCTTCTTGAAATGACCATTGACCTCAACAACAGGCTTCTTGACTTTCTACCTGATTTTAACATTGTGCTCAGTATACCTCAGTACCACTTACAAATACCCTACAGCATCCAAGTGGGTAACTGTGACTACAATATCCACTTGGACAATATCCATATTTACACCAACCACAAACAGTAGGGACCTGTCATGTAGATGACCTGGGAAGAGTTACATTTGGAAAAATACCAAAAATAAAGTATAAATGTTCACTGTCATCATTTAACTCTCTACCAAAGTTGCTTAACAAAGAGCTCTTATTATGTTTTGATAGACAGAGCCACTAATTGGTGTGGTTTTCCACTGAAAAATCAGTTGGGAGTCATGGAATTCCAGTGGCAAAAATAGATGGTCATTGTTAAGGTGTCTGAAAACACTTTAGTGACTAATGTGCAGGTGAGGAAGACAGTGGAAGATATGAAATAGATACCTGGACGGGGAAGTGAAAGTACTTCAACAGACAGGACAGTGAATATATGAAACAGGCTCAGAGAATGGTATGCACAGTTGACAGAGTATGATGAGAGTTACCAACACTTAGGTTGGAGTATAGTACTGTGTACATGTATATAGAGGTGTATGGGCCAGTCAGAACAAACCCAAGCAGAAAACTAATATTGAACCGGCGAGGAAGGGCAAAGGATTGCAGGGGATGAGAAGGAGGGGGGAGGGATATGTGTGAACTTGGGCAAGCCAAAAGATTAATATTAATTATAATAGATGGTTTCTTTGTTTATGATGTAGGATGCATCCACTGTTAAATGGGTGGCTTCATACATTAAAGGTCCATTTGCAACAGCCATTTTCTGTGTATTAATACCTCTTAGGGACATGCCATCGCCATTAGTTAGAACTTAATAAATGACTTCACTATTCAATTAAAATGATGGTACATCTGATTTGCCCATCACAAGGACATCACACACAATCTGACCATATATATATTTGAAATCATCAACTTACATGCCTCTGTAATAACCAATGAAGGTAGCAAAGAAAATGGGAAGAACTGTCTCTTAAATAAATCATATTTATCTTAAGATACGACACTATGAAAGGGGGTGTATGGATTTCTATTGACTCAGAACTTGGCTTTTTTCTATTCTACTTCTCAATTATGTGACAGAATATGGCAATTATGGAATATCCTGGAAGACGGGTTAAACAATTACATGGTTTTGAAACTTTGTATATCATATGTAGCAGATCCTCTTCCGTATTCCTCACATACAACATGTCCCTTTTAAATTCATACATCAGCTTCTTTATTTTTTTTGGGGGGTGGGGTGGGGGAGGTTGGTTTTGTTACAAACCAATATGACATTGAACACTGCCAGCTGATTGTCTTTATATGCTTCAACTGGCTTCAAACAATAAACTTTATACAAAGGACAATCATTCAGTTTAAACAATATGTGTCTCTATGGAATCATATACATTGTAAAACATAATTTCCCAGGGTTCTAATTTCGACCTTTAATCTCTCATACAGCAAATCATCATATTTTTTTTACAACTCGATACTTGATTTATTTCCAGCATTCCATTATCAGATCTGGAAATATTTGTCACAGTAGCAGAAATGTCATATTAAGAATCTTTAATTGGTGTAATGAGCATCACATCAGCTCCCTGTGGTCAAATTTAGACATGCCTTATCAATGCCAAGGTCAGTAGGGGGAGGACAGGAGCATTCAAAATAACTGATGAATGGAAATAACTTGGGTCATCTGGATCTGCCCCCCCCCCTCCCCCACATTCACACCCCTGGAAAGACTTGTAAAATGGTCAATCTTTGATGGAATTTGATGGAAGTTGCAGTTATTTTCATGATTTCTAATGCCTCATAGAGTGATCAGGACGATGTTGTTATTAGGTGTCCGTAGGCCTTTAAATTGCTTATTTCTATAAATATAACCTTTCAACCAGTTACCTTCATACACAGCTCATTAAAGATTTGATCTACTTAAAAAAAACATTTTCATCATTTTCAAATTTGTATCTCCCTGTCCACATATAGTCATCAACCAGCAACCAGAAACTAAAACAGCTGAAACAC
>JAIPMN010000576.1:0-35801 GCA_020650975.1 Apostichopus californicus | reverse complement strand
TCTCCATGATTTTTAATTCAAGATTGATTCTAGAACAGTTGAAATTGATTCTAGAAGAGTTGAACAATTTAAACATGTAAGGATACAGGAATGAAAATCTAATTTCTTTTAAGATCAGTTTTCAGGTTCCGTTGACTATACTATCAGTATACATCGTGCTTGTAATTTTCAATACACGGTACGCAATTTAGTATGAAAACTGTATAAAAGGTATCAAAATATGCCTATAATTTCGTGGAATCAACGTCTTCTCCTCTCTCCGTTTTTTCCTCTCTTATTTAGTATTTGGTATTTTGACACACACACAAAATTTATACAAATATCCAAGTACACCAGTGATTTGCCATAGGGAGGGGGAAGGGGCAGAGTGTTTCCCCACATAAAATTTCTGGGACGAAACGGGAAAGGGCAATCGATTTTTTTTTAGAGTATTATAAAATATGGAAATAAGATCATCATATCCCATTAATCTGTTTCCTCAGATCTCCCCATAACGAATGTAAGCCTAAATAGTTAACCTCCCCCCCCCCAACTTATATTTAATATCGATACAGAGTGTAAACCAGGGGCGTAACTACGTACACCTTTCGCGGTTTTATCCCAAAAAAAACCAGTAGGCCCAACCAACTCCTCTCCATTGACAGACAGACAGTTACAAAATATCCTCAAGTAATCCTTTCATAGTTAATATATGAAGTCGAAGATCCCTCAAATTTTGTTTCTCCAAAATTCCAAAATATAGCACCGTGTTCTATTTAAGCACCCTCCATATGTACAACAGTTTGCAAAGGAAGGTAAAAAAACGTCCCCGTAAACCCTCCCCTGGACGACAAAAGCTCTTATCCTCCCACTATTAATAAAACCCATCCTAGCACCGCTAGGTTAGGGCCTAAATCATATCATGAAACCTTAGTTATCGGACTCTAAAAATGGTGAAAACAATTTGTTCCCTCACACCATGAACTCTGGGATTCTGTCTTTCGATATTACAAATGAAATATTCGTGGCTTCGACAACACAAAAGATAAACCAGTTGCCAGCATTTACATGCGTGCATAGTTACACTGTTCTATCGCTTACATATTTTTTTCTCTCTTCAATCGTGATTTTCTGCAACGTTACTTACCTAGTGCAAATTATCGTTTTGGGGAAGTTAATAAGCGGATAAATTCCTAGCGTGAACAAAGGAACACTTCCGAACAACAACAGTGGTAATTTCACTAAGTAGATATTCAAGTCTACACTACAAGTCTTTATGGTATCCAGATAAAGAGGTTTTATTACATGATAGGTATTGAAGCATAACGAGAGTGCTCAAGTTTATGTAGAAGTTTTTTTCTTATGACAGGAATCTTCTGCGTAAATGAACTATCTCACTATTTAAGATTAGAGATCCTGTGTGTATACGTACCATTGTTTGGCTTGAATGGTGGTGAAGGGGGATGGGGTGGGGGGGGGGGTAAGGTAGTGCACACAAGCACATGGAAAAAGTATTTGATAACGTTTTATATTACATGTGTAAAGATCTAGCTTACGACCTGGCTCCTATAGGTTATATAAGAATGAATCTATAAAGAGCTAGATCTATCAAGGTGATGACGAGAACTGACCCTGCTAAGTTGTGGGAAACTAAAGTTCCTTCGCGCGCTATGTTAATATTAAGTCATATTTGAACAACGAATAAGACCATCCTGTGTCAATTGAGATCGTGTTTCATCTTATTTTTTGTTAACATTATATACAGAGTTTATTGATTGTTTTATTGCATATTTAGAATCCTACAATTTCTTCTTGTGTAGGATGACATCCTTGCTAGTGACAACACAAGCAAACTGGTGCATCATGAAGCTGATGATATCAACACACCCTTGAGTCTGTGAATCAGTCAACATATACTAAATATCGTCATGACATATCTTGTATGAAAACTTCAGATTTATAAATAAATATACTATTGTAGAGGTAAAGGGCTTTAGTTTAAATCAGTACACAAGACAAATTATTCCATAAGACATGTTAATGATGTACCAAGACAATCGAGGCATCTGTCAAGCTACGAAATGTAAGTAATTTTAACCAGGTATGTAATAACTTTCACCGCAAAATGTGATCTTAGCGTAATATGCAATAACTTGTTGACGCAAAAGGTAATAACAAACGAGAGATGTAATGAAGCAAAATGTAATAACAAAATTACTGAGAAATGTAATAAATCACAATGTAATAACCTATGTCAACCACGACAACCACGACGTGTGCTCTGAGTATAAACATAAATTATATAAGTAGAAATGATGTAACCAATGTGTTCTTTCTATTGGGCTAAAGTGTTCGGCGAGAATTGTGACTGATCATGTAATAACAACCAATAATGTAACACCAGAACGTATACTTACATGGTTATTTCGCTGCTGTCGTTTCGTTGTCACGGTGCTTGTTATTCCTTTATTTTATTTAGATTGATCCTCACCGCTCGTATACAGCAACACATTTACTGGAAAACACTGGAGAGACGAATCATACTATTTTTTTTTCGTAGTTTGAAATTATCTTATTTCTTGAAATATTCTCGACTCAATCCTATCATTGAGAATGATATGAAGTTTATCAGTTTTGGTCCAAGTCTTGGTAATTGACAGTCTATCAGATTACTTATTTCATCTTCAACTATGGTAATATCAAGAAACTCAAATTTGCGACTTGAAACTCTTGTTCCCTTTCTCTCTCTCCACTCACCCCCCCCCCCTCCACTCTCCCCTTCTCTCTAGAAGTCGATAGATTTTCAATCCTTCTATTTTAGATAATATTTCACTATAACGGATGTAAGCCAAATTTCATGACCCCCAATCCCCACTAAAATTTGAAATCGATATATAGAGGATAGAGCAGGGACGGACCCAACGAATACTTCAGGCGGGTTCAACCCACAGAAAAAAGGGGCCTTAACTAACACCTCTACACTGACAAACATAGAAATTCTTAAAGTTTTCCTTTAGGAGTAAATATATATATAGTTGAAACTTATTCAATATTTTTTTCAAAAGTTGCCAAATGTAGGACCATGTTGGCTCTTAACAGCCACGACCTTAAGGATATTTCTGAAAGGAAAGAGGACATCCATCCTCTTAGACCTACCCCTGGACGACAAATATACCTCGCATAACACTATACACAAATTGCTTGCACCGCTAGGTTAGAGCCTATATCGTATCATCAAAAGCAATCGTTACATGCGTTGATTAAACAATAACTATTGGACACTAAGAAATGGTGACAACAAGTTGGATATGTTCCCTTACAGAATGAACTCTTGCTACCTGCCATGCAGTACATAACCACATCCCGCGCGATGATGCTTCTTCAACACTACCAATTATATAAAGCTTACACGATATGCATTATGTATCACATTAAACTGTCCCTCTTCAATCTTGATTTTCTATTTATTCTGTTAATAACCTTTTTGAGATTATTGATTCGGGAAGTTAGCAATAAGCGGAAAGATTTTTTAGAGTAAGCAAGTATAACTTCCGAACAATAACAATACTTTAGTAGATTGTGTATTTTACACTACATATCTTTATGGTATCTGGATAAATGGTTGTGCTACATGGCCGTTACTGAAGCATTACGATGAATGTTTGTTTTAAAACTGTCTTTGTTTTACAGACATCTCATAGGAAAACCCCAGCAGTATAAAGTTTAAGAATTATCTATATATCAGTACCTATTTGTGTTGAATCGGGGGTGGGTTGGATGAGGTGGGGTGGGGGCGTTGGGGCATGGTGGATTGGGAAGTCTACACAAACACCCGGAGAAAGTCTTTGATACATTTTCTATTACATTTGCAAAGGTTTAGCTTGCGACCTGGCTCCTAGGTTGAATAAGAATGAAAATATAAAGACCTTCTTGCTTTATAGAATGCAAAATTAAATCTGTCCAATCTGAACAGGCGATGACGAAACTTGCCTTGCATAGTTGTGTAAAATTACTATTCGGAAATGTTGTATCAACATACCCCTAAAAATATTACCGGTCATTAACATATTGCTCCACAGAGCCAATCGAAAGCTAACAGAAGTAGTTATATCCATCAGTGATATGGCCCGCGTATTGGGTGGTAAACAACAATAGGATCCCACAAGATCCACTTCGTTCCCAACCCTGTTGAGTGATTTTAACAATTATATAAATGTGTTGCAATATCAAGTTCAGGGTTCAGCCATATTTGATATTCTATCAATGAAGTTTGTTGGCGCTCTCTGTTAGTTTGAAAGCATGCTTAACCTCGTAAATAAAGTCAGCCTATGTTAAACTTCAGTACAATATAGCAGCCATATGAGATCTACATTTTCATAACAAGTGTTACCGCTGAAGATTGGGTACACATTTCCAAGGGCCCGCAAGATCAATTTCGTGTCCACCCTTGGCGTAAGTCAATGAATTAAGTATGTAAAAGCTAAAAAAATGTAGTAACAAAAACCAAAATATTAAATATAGAGAACCAATAAGGCAAAAAAAATGTAAAAGCCAAAAGCAACAATATGAAAAACACACCCGTACTAAACGATACTAAAAACTAAAACGCATATAGTCCAAACCAATTTCAGAAGTATGTACATAGTAAAATAGATTAAATCATTGTCTATGTTTAAATATAAATAAGTATGAGAAACTATAGTACCGTAAAACAATTAGTGTAAAAGCCTAAAACAGATAGTAATAAACACCCAATACTAAACGATAAAAAATAGAACCCTAAACGTAGTAAATAAATACCAAACATTTTTTTTAGAGAAATGTTAAGGATTAAGTGAGTAGTTCCAAACGTAGTATCTATGCATAATAAAAGTTTCAACACAGTCAATTACACAGTAAAAGCGAGTCTAAAATAATATGTTTTCAAAGCAAGAGAACTACATACACGCACAGAGTTTGGTAAGGCGTTCCATAATCTGGGAGCGCTGACTGAGAAGGCTCTGTCGCCGGTCTTGTATCTTGTTCTCTTCTCCTTAAGCAATTCCTGTGATGATGACCGTAGGGTTCTGCTCGGTTTGTACAGTGTAAGGAGACAAGACAAGTAGTAGGGGGCGAGACCGTGCAGAGCTTTGTAGGTGAGTAGGTTATTTTAAACTTCACTCGAAAATCTATTGGTAGCCAATGCAGTGATTCCAGTAAGCATACCTAATCCTTAAAAAGATATCACTACGGGTCACCAAAGACACATAATGCGAGAATTTGACACCTGCAGTTAGTCGTTGTGTGTATTTAATATAAGGAAGCGGGTTGAGTATAAGCTCTTCCATTTTCAATTATAAGATAAGACCCGTCAACAGACGACTTTTGGCGTCATAAATTCTGTCTCCATGAGCTATGATGTAATTTTGCGCCAGTTGATCCCAGAAACATTGGGAAATTTAAACTTTCAAGGGAGCAGGAATAGAAAACTTATTTTTCTAAAGTTGTGAAACACAATCATCGAAAATCCTATTAGAATGATTGTGTCAATAAATTCCTTTTTAAGAAGCTTTGTCCAAAAGAGCCTAATCAGGATAAAGAGGATGATGATACTAAATACATTATAAGTATTCCATTCATTGGACACCCATCACTGATTTTCAAAAAGTCTCTAAGTAATCATCTTAAAGCATCAATAAGAAGTGCTTTGTTGTATTTAAAACTTTCAGAGTTGGCAATTATTTTTCCCTGAAGGATATGACTCCTATGGCACTCAGAGCTAATGTCATTTATTCGAAGGTTCTTGTGACAGGAATCAGGCTTACATTGGTAAGACCAAGAGGCATTTAGCTGTGAGAGTTAAGGAGCATCTTTCTGTGAAATCTGCCATCTTTGAACATATAAACCAGTGCAGAGATTGTAAGACCGAAAGCAGCATAAACAATTTTCATGTTATAGCAACTGGCAACTCAGACTTTGAGAATAAAATCAAGGAAGCTCTCTACATCAAAAAACTGGAACCAGTTTTAAATAGTCAGCTATTTCAACATGGATCCTCCTACCTACTCAATGTATTTTAAACTTTGCTACATGTATCAACATGGTTAATCATATCTATGTTATCACGAAATGGCTACAGACTTATGGAACTATATCATTTTAAAGCCTTACTCTACCTGAGGAGGAAGATGAGATATCTTCGAAACGTTCGAACAAACATGGCGCTTGTAAATATTATTGTTTTGTGTTGCTCATTTATTTGGTTCTGTAAATGTACAACTCTTCCTAAACTTTATAACAAAATATATAATATAAACCAGTATTTTAAACATTTAATTAATTCGTCACAGAGGGTGACAAGCATTGCATACTGCTCTTGCTACAATAAAACCCTAGCAGGTCGATCAATGTGTTTGTTTTTGTAGTGTAAGGAATCACTGACAGGAATATAAAATGAATGTTAAATCCCTTAATGCAAATTATATGCTTTGGCAAGAATTCAAGTTTCACTTTTAGCGATCTAAGTTTACTGATATTTCTTCAGCGTATATTGTTTTACAGTATCATTAGTTTCGTCGTCGGCATCAAATGCGATGATACGACAATTTTCACAAAAGTCAACTTGATTAGACATCATCTGATGGTTAAAGTATTTCAATGGCATACTGAATTTGAGTTCAATGCTTTGTACAAACCTTATTCTACATTGAGTAGATAGTTAGTGATAAATATAAGTTACACGTTATTGACAGATGAAACAAAATAAACCATTGGACCAGTTTCATGAAGTCTATCACTAAATATTAGTAAATTAGTTTTGCAAAGACAATTACATGTTTTAAACAACCGAAATTTCAAAGAATTGTACTCACATCAGAGAATTTGATACACACGTAAACCGAAGGACTCAGACACTCAAACAGGTGCCATTTAAGCAGGTCAATATAGGTATGTTATTCATGTAAAAATAACTAATTGACAATTTATTGTAAAGATACAGGAGGGTGACGGTTTTCAATTAATAACCAGGCCGTAATTATCATCCCTACACGTAGTATAGGAGATGAATGTATTCTGTCGAGAGTTAGTGCAAAATATTACTACAATGTCTGCCCTCCCTATACCCCTTGAGATTCAGACCAGCAATACGTGTGACATATTTTTTTTTGTAAGGGGAGGGGTGGTGGTGGTGGGGAGGGGGAGGGGTCGCACATTCTGACATGATCACATGGGATGGACTACATTTGTTTTTCTTATAGCATGATATATTGAGGTTTATGTAAATGGAGAATGAATTTAGTGTCACGGTGGCAATTGAGATATGAAAACGGTTATTAAAATTTACAAAACAGTGTCACGAGATTATATCTCCGGGAAAATGTTGATAACTGAGACTGCGAGGAAGGGAAAACTCACATTTGTAATGTTATTTCCTTTAGTGTTCATTTTACAAAGGCAAAATTGTTACGCATGATTCAATTAATACACAAATGGTCATTTGTATTCAATATTTATAACATGAACTATTCCTTGAGGGATGCAAGAACGTTTGATTTTCAAGCCTTGGATAATAAATTATTTTGTATATTCAGATATTCGAATAAAAATGTTAGTGTTCGAAATACAGAAAGCACGAGATTGCCATATCCTGGTGTCTAGAGGTGTCTAAATTACGAATTTGCTCACCCAAGACCAAGTAATTGATGTCCTTGTATGAGCAGGCTCTTGAATCGGCCAAAATAGGTTCAATTTCAATTTGAATATGTTTAGGTAATTCCTATATAGCAAACTGAGTCTGAGAGAATCTGTCACCGAAAGCAATTCAATCAGCAAGTCAAGTCTAGACTAATTCATGGTTCTAATCGATCCATTCTGAAGATCCATTCTAATAGCCAACTCACTAATGTCCACAGATGATCATATAATGTATGCTGTCAGTGACATATTTAAATGTATTTGCTGATTTCATATAGTTATTTTGAAGTATAAAAGATCAGCCTTGTTCAACTGCAACGGAAATACTTTTTTTTAAAGTCACCCTCGAAACACCAAGTTACTTGATTCGTTCTGAACCCTAGTTACTTTACATTGAGAGTCTACCCACGTGATCACACTGGTGTTACGTCAAGAGAAGTATAACTAGTCAATTTGAAGATACTACCCATAGTCCTGGTTAACTGTTGATGACCGATCTTCCCTATATACAGTGTAGATATCAGAAGAACAAAGCGCATGCATATTCAGCTTACATTGTTAACATTAATTTACTTAGACGGTTTGTTGCGTAATATGTAGTACAAGTGAGAATAGTCACATAAGAATTTATTTACATTCGGCGTTCTCAACTATATGTCCTGACTGTACACTTTAACATCTTTAATATAGGTATATGTAGTTTACATTGACCTTGGAGAGTGAGATATATCACAATCTGCTGATGCAGTGCGTTTGCTTCCCTTGTAGTGTCATTTTAGATTCACCGATTCCCAGTGGCTCCAAGCAACACGGTTGCAATGTTCAACATTAGATAATGTTAAGTACTAAATAGAGGGCGCTGCCGGATCAGTCAGTTAACTTAGAACATTAGTGATTTGTATTTAGAGTACAAATGTAGGAGAAAACAAAGGTGCGAGGAAATAATACATTATCCTTAAAGGAGCATTACAACCGTTAAGCACATTTTAAAATTGATGTCGCTGTAAGTACACAGAAGCATTGTAACGAAAATAAGTGTTGTTCTGATCACTTACATGTATTGTAGTGCACCATCCCATTTAAATATCATCAAGTGGAAATCGCCCCTTTTATCAAGAATTTCGCAATGGAAGGAAAAGCAAACCCCTAAGCTAGTGCTTTTTTCGATTTGCATATTTTTTTGATTTTGCAGATGTTAGCAAAACAGAAAACAGATGGTTTACTTGTCAAGAGGTTTGAAGATGATTGCAGGCATTTTAGAAATTTACAGGCGAATGGGAAGGTTACGCAACGTGAGCTAAAATATGAGTTGCCAACACCTCTGGCAAACTGTCACCTCTAAAATCGCAAATCATAACGGTCACAGAAGTTAAATTTGACAGGCAGTCATATGTTGAGTGGGACATGTTTGCTGGAAGCTTTCTACCCATGCTCTAGTGGCCTTGTTAAATTAGATTCAGTGTGTAAGTCCATTGAGCAATGAATAAATTGAAGATCGATACATTTTTGCGATCATTTCATTTCAACGTTTTCCAGTTCAATTTTCTTCTTTTATAACGCATTACAAACTATAAACAAATTAAAATTGTATATATTGCATGAAACATGAAGAATATGAAAGATATAAATGACAATATATGAACGGTTTGCTCTATTGTAAAAATAGTTACTTCCGTAAACTATCATAATACTTTAGGGTAATAATAACATGGAACCAAAAAAAGACACTTAATGGTTCTGTTTTGTGTTTTATTTAGTCTCATTACAATTTACAACAATTCAATTAAAACAATTATTGCAAGTAAAGGACGATTCAATGACGCGTCTATGGTTTAAACAATATTTAACTTTACCAATCTGCTCATCACATTTGAACAAATAATCTCAATATTAGAGAGAGTTTTCATCCTCGAAGATGATGCATAATTCAAATGTATTTGTTCAGATACTAACATTGCCTCGTTTTCTCCAGCTGACTTGTCATAATTATGAAGACAATTTAATTCAGTAAATGAGGTTCCTTCTATAACAATGCGTTCTGGAGAAATCACATGATAGGCGATCCGTCATCAAGTCAAGAGGTTGGTCGAATTTTCATTTCAACGAATTGGGGGTTGCAGTAATAATAATAATAATAATAATAATAATAAGAGAAGATCATTTCCCCGTTGCCTCCGCTGTATACACCGTTGAGGTTTTGAGTAGTGCAATATGACTTGCAGCTGCTGCTGTATTGGAAATAATAGCAATAGCTATAACTATAACAATCAGAGCAGTATTGATCAGAGTGCCACCAGCCGCTTCTGTGCTTCTCTGCGCAGTCGAAGTTACCACATGCGTCATTGTCTCGGTCATGCGTGCTGAATTGTTTTCCTTTGCTACGATAGAGGTAATTACCTGTGAAGAAAAACAGCAACAACCGTCAGTGGTTCTCGGTCATTCAACAATAGCGTTACTATCCTGATATGTTGCAATTTTTGTTGGGACATAATCTAAGTTTTACAATATACTGGGAAGAAGAGGGGGGGGGGGGATTAACATTGGAAGAGATTCAGAATTCATTGTTAATGGGATAAAACTGCAATCATTAGATATTTCATGTGCTGATTTATTCTTTGTTATTCCTTATTTTCATTAGGTTTCATTCTCAACCTAGGTCATTTGGATCTAAAATAAGTAATGCATGGTAGTATACAAACTAAACTTGCTAACAGGAAATTATTGTCTATTGATATTAAACAGTATGATAAAATTAGTAAACATTGTATTTGCATTGTATTCGGAGTTCTAAGTCCTGGGCTGTGCATTAATTAATTTGTATTTATTATTTTCACATTTTTAATTTCATTCTATGTCTCTTCTTCATATAATTGTTGCACAGATGTTATAAGAAACATTATTCTGCAAGCCCTCAAGTTTTGAAACTCTTTTTTTGGTTCTGTGAAGATATAAGGTCGCATTTCTAGTTCTGTGAAGATATAAGGTCGTATTTCTCTTCCATAATATTTCCTGTTCTTAGGTTGATGCTTGCTCATTCAGCATATATTCTTTTTCATCAGCTCGTCAGCCTACTTCAATATGTTACCAATGATACCAACGGTATCCAATTGATACGGAGATACGGTAAATACCTAACACTATACGGTCTCTTTAAAGTAACGAGACCATATGGGACGAGATGGTTTGCATTTGTTATTTTTTTGTTTAAATCGCGAGAATACTTTCTCAAATCCCGTTGGAAACAAAACCTTCTTTGCTAATTCAAGAATATAAAACCAAAACTGGCAAAAGGAAAACGGTTTCTGCAAATCAATTGCAATTAATTGAGGTGACTGAAAGGGGAGAGAAAATACACAATACTATGTTAGTTTGTATTATTTCATTACTTGTTCTGTTTTCTATCAGGTTTTGCGTTCTAAGTAATGTGTGCGACTGCTCCTACATTCCTTGAAATGGATTATAAACAATATAATTATAATTATTTCGTTGACACAACCGGAAAAAGGTGCGCGTGAAGTGTAAATAGGGGGGGGGGGGATGGGGTGTTACACCAAACCCTCTTTGTGAGGGTTCCTGATCCAGTGTACTTAGATATATTTTGTAGGTAAAAATAACATCAAGAACTTTAACTTGACATATTATCCAAGGCAAGGCGCAATATCAAATATGCAACAAACCTGTGTTTCCACTGCGAGTGCCCAGTTTATTCATTCTGTACATGCTGCTTTCAGACTCTATTTGAAATTCTGTATACTCAGCATACTTAGCCGATCCATCAGAAGTAGTGATGTCAAATCGAAGCTTGTAGTTTCTCTGGTTCGTCAAGTAATGAAGCTTTTCATTTCCTAGCCATAAGTTTCTGCTGTTACTAAACCCTTCTTTGTACTCAACTCAGTTTCGATAAAAGCTAGTAGAGCCATCAGTACGACGTTGAAACACCTGGAAAGATAGAAGGTACAAATAATGAAAGAAAGATAATTGTGGGAGTAGTTGAAGCATGCTGACAGACAAACTAAATGTTAGAACTACCGCACAACTATACAGTTATAGAATAATAATTCAGTAAGGCAAAGTTAGGACTTTCCTTTGCTTTGTCTTTTTCTACAAGGGGGGGGGGGGCAATGCTTAGATTTGCCTCCCTTTACATCTACTAAAGTATTTGTGATATACTCAATCCCTGGTAAAGAATTTTAAAAATGCATCCAAACCGAAACAGAAACTTGTAATCCATTACCGTCTGCAATAGACTAAATTCTAAAAAATCACAGAAACATAGTTAAAACATTCTATTTTTCTTTAAATCAAAACTTACGGTCCATCCTCCACCGTTCTCCATTTTACAATGTACGTTGAATGGTGAACTAGGCCATCCAGTGGGCATGATTGTATAAACGCCATTTTGTCTATGTCCAGCGTCATAAACATCCTGGCAGTCTGTATACAAGGATTCACAAGTTTCACCGTCACCTTCATATCCCTCGTTACAATAACACTGTCGTATTTCATTCCTGACATCACACACAGCATTGGTACTACATCTGTAGTTTTCACAGATTAGTCGGTTATTGTTACAAGAACACTGTTGTGTGCAGTCATCGTTAACGGATGTTTCACCATTCTAGAATTGAATTGTCGAAAATATAAGAAAGATATTTATATCAAAATAAATTTCGTTCTTGCATTTTGTGTTATCGCAACGTCATTTAGCTTAAGTTTTATTTTTGTTTCATTTGCATGGTCACGTGATATAAGTTTACAGTATAAGTACTCACTGGTAAAACCAAGTTGGCCTCTGCTACGAAACACCCGCATTCACTCTCACTGATACAGTCACTCCCTTGCATTAAGAAACCAGCTGGACAGGTGCAACCCTCAGTACCCAAACAGTCTCTGTTACAACCAGATTGTCCGTTGGGATCTTCACATGTTGCTTTGCAACTGCAGGTTCCGTAGATCATGTTCGTAGGACATGGAGTAAACGGTGTTCTCGCTAGTTGGTAAGATCAAGAACAAAATATGGGATTTTAACAAGAAAATATTTATTTTTTGTTTTTTGCATTTCAAAAATTACCTATCAGTCATGAAAAGTTTTACAGTAAATATTAAGAAAGGAATGACTTCTATTTTAAAGGTTATGTAGACTGTTTAAAAGGATCTAGTTGAAGATTTTGTATTAGAAATAAATTAGTTATGACATTATTATTAACGTTTCGTTTTTACTTACGTGGATTAATTTGGTATGCGCCAATTTGTGTAACCTTATATTGCCCCCATTCATCAGCGATACGAAAACCGTTGTATGTTGTATAGAAAGACGCTCCATTAGATAATTCTATATCCACACGAAGTTCGTAGTCTGCTTGATTCGTCAAATATGACATCTTTTCATTGCCGAGCCAAAACTCAGTTGAAAGAAAACCAAATCCATCTTTATACTGTGACCAACTCCTATTGAAATTAACATCACCGCTGTCGCGACGTTGTATGACCTATAACAATAGAGAAACAGATTGCGAAAACTATTACCATCTAAATACTCTCTCACAATTGCACACAAATATTGGGAAATGGGCAATTTATTTTACAAATTGTTGTAACTATTCATAAAGGTCTTCTCCAAAAATGATAGCTATTTTCCCAGTTTCGACGTTACTGAGTGGAGGATGCGACTTATTGATTACGACTACACATATTAAAGTCATGATACCTACATGCTAGTGAAAGGCTTTATATATTTGACATAAACATTTCCAAGCAAACGTACCGTCCAGCCTCCTCCGCCTACGTCATTGTTGCAGTACACCTCAAATGGTTCTTCGAATCCATCTGGCTTGATAATGTATACTCCGGTAGAGTTGGACGTAGAACACTGACTTTGGACGTCTTGGCAGTCCTTTGGATATTCAGAACGTTGATAAAAGAAGTAGTGAGCCACTGTAGCATAGAGAGAAAACATTGAAAATAATAAAATATGCTTTGTGTTCAATTTGTCAGACAAACGCTAAGAAATGACAATTATCTGTGATTTTAGTAGACGACTATTAACTGCAGCAGCACAGATGGAATTATACATTAATTTGAAGTAACATGAAACACCTTATCATCAAATTTGGTACAACTATTATTTTTTGTTTTAGATTATGTTGCATACATTTTTTCTCCCCCTGTCTCATTTCCCCTCTCTCTGTTTTCTTTTTATTTATGTTTTTTATTTGAGGGGGGGGGGGGTTGAAGTAGGTGGGGTAGGTGCGGGCGAATTTATTTATATTCTAAAACAAATGTCAAAAATAAGTAACTTGTCTTGTTTAAAAAGAGTATATGTTGTAATGTTTTTTAATTGTTTTAAGTTGTGAAAGTTAACATATTAAATGATGGCTCACAAACATACTGTCAATAAAACTGAAACAGAAAGTCACCCAAAGTTATCTTGAAAATTACTAAACACGATTATGTTTGTCTAATTAGGTTTTTATATATCAAGATGGAGTGAAAAAACAAAGCAATTAAGGTTAAAAATTAAATATCTTACTTGTGCCATCTGTACTTGAAGGTAAACTTCTCCGATGAATACTCTATTGATGAGAAGAAGAGTCACAGAAAAGATGTAAATATGTCCCGTTTATTGATAGTAATGTATGTAAAGAACTATTGATTTTCTCAATCTCATTGACCATGTAATCATTTACAAGCAAATTAAAAATGCAACACATTTTCGGGAAATAATACTTTGAAAATAATAAATATTTGAAATGGTTGTTCACCGATATAATTGCCTATTGCCTACATCACGATGTTTGACAACTTCATTCATTACAATTATGCAATGTTTGATATTAATTTTGGAAATGTGTACCCAACTTGGTGAAATGCGTAAAAAAAAAAAAAAAAAATTCACTGGAAATACTTCCCATATGTCCTTTTTTTTTGTAGGTGGGTGTGAGGTGCGGGACTAGAATTTGTCTAGAATTTAAACTCAATCTGAATAGTTATATAAATCAATTAAAATGCAAAATTATTTTCAATACTTTTGTTGATTTGTGCAGTATTTTTTTTTATTTTTCACAAGAAATATTTGCACAGGGTTTGAGTATCCATTCAAGGAACACAGATGAATATTTAAAAACAGAATTAATCTTTCGCAGCGCTATGTGAAAGATGATAAATTAATACAGATTATGGAACCAAGTTACAAATTTGGATTTTGCTTTCTTACATTAGGAAAAATGTGAAAGAAATATGTTTGTTAACATTTAAGTTTATTAATGATTTTTATTTAAACAGTCATTCCAGCATATCATTAAGGTCGATAAGAGATTTAGCCTGCATATTGCTTATGAAGAAAACGTGATAAATAATCTTCAAATGTTGTATTTACACACAATTTGGAATGTCGAAAACGTCGCAATATTTTTATACAGGTAATTTTTGCAATGTAAGTTTATGTTATCAACATTGTATGGTTTCATTTCTTTTGAAATTAACATAAAAAACAAACTAATTACACCATTTACGCAAAGATCGCACAGTACAATGGCAACGTTGTCAGGGGTGATAAATCGACGACGATTGGAATTAAGAAAAGCCTAATTGTGGAAAAAGTAATTTTAAGTGATTTTAAGTTAAATGATAACTTGAGCCTATCGTTTATAAAATAGTTGCCAGTGTTTTCTTGCTTGATAGAACATATAAAATATTTCAATGAATAAAGTAAACGACGTGAGTTAATGTGTAAAACAAACACAGCACACACTTTTATGTCTATTACAAATTGACGTCAATAAGAAAGGAGATTAAGATTTATATACATCGTATTTTAAGTTGATTAATTCAGACCTTTCTTACACCGTGAAAGTACACTATTACTTGACGTGGGAATACGGAGTAGGAAATACAGCAATTACATGTGTGAGGTTTACAGGAGATCTTAGCCGATATATACGAAGAAAAAACATGAAAATAACATGCTTTCCATTTTAAATACACTAAAATGTTAATAAATAATACGTGTGAATGTACCTAACAACTACAAATTTATATGTGTTACAAGTCGAGTTTACGTTACGGTAAATACACAGTAAAATGAATTAAGAGTGCACGGTGTAAACGATAAAATTCAAAGTCGCCGAGAACTAGTTTTATACAATAGTACCCTTGCATATACTTTTCAAATTCCAAGAGTATCACAATATTGTACTTAAGGATCTCATTATCAAGTTAAAACTACTTGCTCGATAGTTTAGGACATACACTCTTTAAATGTGCATTAGTCTTCAAATCATGAAAACAATTGATGTTTACGTATGAAAGTATTGCATGGAATATAATTGTTAAGTTCATCATGCCAGGCAAAATGAATTGGTGTTTTATGTAACTTTCAATAATTGACCACTTCTTACTAAGAAGAAATCAAATACAACTGTCAATGCGAAATATATTAAAAAATCATAGCAGTAAGTTTCTAAAACCTCTGTTCTTTTTATGATAATCTATACGGCTTATAAATAAGTGTCGTTAAATGACGTTAATTGACAAACAAGGCAAAAGAGGATTTTAATTACAAACGTTGTCAGCATGTGTTATTTTTCCAAGCATTCAGCATAGATATTTCCGAAGTAACTATAAGAAATTATTTGTTTGTCCTATAACAAAGAACGTTATCATTTTAAAGTTCCACCTATAATATTGAAACAACTTTGTATATACTATGAGTATGAATATATCAACCATAATTTAACTATGTTATCAACGTTCCACAAAAATTTTCTTAAAACGATAGGATAAAGAGAAAGAGTATGAAATGATCTATAATTTTTACCAAATTTTCTCAATTATGCAATAGCTTATAACAATAATTAACGTAGACTAGTGGAAACTCGAAACGGTAAATGCTTTACTTGTACAAGAAGAAGAGCGAGTTTATGTAACAGAAAGCGGATTATTATTATGAGTATTATTATTATATATTTTTCGGCTTGAACTTAAACCTTACGAGCTAAAGATGGAATCATTGAATCAATCAATGTAAAGTGTGTTTTTTCTTTCGGGTAAGATAAACCTATACTGTTGTCTTACAATACGTTGCGTACTATTGTAGTCAAATCGATCGAGGCAGTTATCCGTATCTAAAATGTTATGGGTAGTTTTAATGAACTGAACTGTTCAACTGTCTTAACATAATTTTCGCAAATGTTTTGTTTCATTCTGAAAATATTAACAGTTATCTACTAAAACATTAAGTAAAACAAACACTTATTATATTGGAACGTTTGGTTATATTACATTAATTAGCGACGAACGGCTAAATATATACACTAAGGGATACATAAGCAGGAATGTTTGTTGTTTATTTAAAATATGAGAGAATGTTTCTTAAGGCAATGTAAAATTTTAGATGTAACTAAACATAAGATATAATTTGTTATTGCAATTTTTTTTGACTTCTTGTGCAAAATTTACAAAATTACACTTTCCTGGAGGATGCTGAAGATTATTATTTGAAAAGAAGAAATTTATTGAAGAAAAATTATAATTAGCTAAGTACATATAACGTTAAATTAGGAATTGTAAAACAGCTTATCAAGTAGTTAGATTTGTTTTCATTTGTTTTCCTTCAAAATCTAACAAGCAAGTAAGCAACATATAAAAGGTTATTCAGTAATTGAATCTTTCTACAATACTTTTTTAGTTGAAATTATAACATTTAATAATCAAGAAAGAAACATGAATGCAACGATTTATAAGAAACAAGAACGAAACTGTAAAATGTTTAACTCACCGTTTCTTCCGAGGACGTAAAAGCGATCATTGTTGTGCACAAGAAAGCAGATATTGCTCGAACAGTCACGGAAGGCTCCATATTTTTCTGAATGTCTTGGTATAATATAAATGACAACTCAAATGTAATGCATCTCCAGAGGTAAGAAATATCCTCGATGTTCCTGAAAACAACGGATGACCTGAAGTATATTTATAAAGTTGTAAAATAATGATTGCTCGCAGCCAGATCGCATTGTTCTTCTTCGTTGTAAGATACCGTCTGTCAGTTTTAAACGGAAAAGGATTCCAAGGCACCCATAGACTATGGAAACTTCCAGTCCGTCAAGGACGACCGTTACATGTTACGTCACGTTGCAGAAATATTTACACATTGTGCGAGAAATTGACATCTACAGTTTATAGATGTGTTTACTTAAAGTAAGGAAGCATGTTGAGTCAAACAGAATAGATAAGGCACTTAACCAACGACTTTAAGTGTCATTAAACTCTGTCTCTGTGATATATGGTGTATATGTTTTATTCAATTGATCCTCGAATAGTTGAAAAGTGTAAGGAAACAACAATGGAATTACATTTTCTTTCATACTTGGGCTTTACGTTTCCATAGTCTTTACTAACAGAATACAGCTTTCTCGTAATGTTAAATATACGGCACACAAATTGGTATAGAACCGTCTTAAATGTGTCAAATAATTTAAATCATTTCGTGGAATCAACGTCTTCAACCCTCTCTCCCATTTCTTGTCCCTCTCTTCTTTAGTATTTTGCGTTTTGACACACACCCACAATAAAGTGTACAAGGAAACTCGTACAGGAGTGGTTTGTCATAGGGCGGGGATAGGAACCGAAACGGGGAAGGGCAATCGATATTGTCGAAAAGATTGTAAAGATTTGGAGTTCTACTACAAAATGTATAATAAACGATAGAAATGGATATCATCATTTCCCATTAACCAAAATAAACATTTGTTTACCATTACGGATGTAAGCCAGGTTTGGTGACCCCAACCCCCCCCCCTCACCTAAAATTTAAAACCGATATACACAGGGTAGAGAAAGGGCGCAACAACATACACTTTTGGCGGTTTCAATCCCCAGACAAAAATCAGAAGGCCCAACCAACACCTCTTCACTGGCAGACAGACTATTACACAAATTCATGAAGTATTCCTTTAGTGGTTAAAAGCAGTCAAAAATCCTTCAACATTTTGTTCAGTAGTTAGCGAAATATAACACCGTGTTCCTTCTATGCACCCTATGTTTTTACTAAAGTTCTCCAAGGTGACAAACATCCCCTTAGACCCTTCCCTGGACGACAACAAATATTATCCTCCCACTACAAACAAATATGTTTCCGCCGCTTATAGGTTATAGCCTTAATCGTATCATGAAACATTAGCTCTCTAACTCTTAGGATGGTGATAAAGATTCGTTTGTTCCATCATGCCACGAACGCTGGCTATCTGCCTGCCATGCACGACATTACCACATCTCACGCGATTATGATTCTTGAACACTACCAATTATATAACGGCTTACATGGCATTCATTATGTATGCTTGTATGTTGCTAGATTTTGTCCAACTGAACCCAACCCTGTATTATCATGTTGTGTGTATGCTTGTACTACATCACCACATCGATATTACACAAGGGAAAATTCGTAGCTTCGACAAAAGATAAAGATGGATGCCAACATCAACATACGTGAATATTGTCATGGTACTTTGGCTGCTTAACAACTAAGCAATGTCGTATCATTCACAAAAATAAAGATAAACTTATAGATACCAACGTATGCATACTTGCATATTTACATTGTAAGATGCCATATTTAACGGCCTAAAAACTAACTATATTTTCCAAAATAAAATTACATATTTGGCACACATAGATTTGCCTCTATTCAATCGTGATTTTCTATTACGTTTATAACCTTGTGCAGATTATTGTTTTGGGGAAGTTAATGATAAACGGAAAGAATTTCTTGCGTAAACAAATGAATACTTCCGAACAAAAACAGTGGTAATTTATCTTAATAGATATTAAAGTCTAGACTCTAAATCTTTATGGTATCTAGATAAACGGGTTGTGGTAAATGACTGTCATTGAAGCATGACGATAATGTCATAATTTAAAAACTGTTATCTGATGAAAAACATATGCGTATTTGAGAATTCCAAACAATATAAAAGTTAATTAATTTTTGTTGGTTGTTAGTTTTTGTCGTGAAATGGGAGAAGGGGGGGGGGGTAGGGGAGTTGTGCGGATTGAGGAAGTCCACACAAACACCCGTTGAAAGTCCTTGATAATTGTTTTTCATTCGCAAAAGTCTAACTTGCAATCTGGCTACTAGGTTAAATAAGAAAGAACCTATGCAGACTTTCCTGATTTATGGAATGCAAATCTCGATGTGTCCAGTCTGGCCGGGCGATGACTAAAACTCGCCCAACAAAGTTGTGGGAAATTATTATAGACAGATGTTGTATACAAGCTGGAAATCAGCATACCCTTAACATAATACCGTTCATTGGCAGTCAGAAGCCAAACAAAAGTGAACAGAAGTAGGTATATCCATCAGTTGTATGGCCCTGCGGATTGGGTAGAATATTACAATGGGATCCAGCATGTTCTATTTCGGGTCCACCGCGGATGTAAGTCAATGGAACAATTATGGTTGTGGTACGCCGACAGCTTTGAGGACAGTGTTCAGCCATATTTGATATTCTACCATACTACTGATATTTGTTGGCGCCCTCTGTTAATATGGAGTCATATTTCACAATGACTCTGTTAATATGAAGTCATATATGAACACCAAAAAGGTCAGCCTGTGTCGACTTAAGTGCAATACAGCAGAACACGAGATCGTGTTTCATCTTCGGTTTTTTGAAAATTATATTCAAAGTCTATTTATGGTTGTATTGCATCTTAAGAATCATGTAATTTCTTTCGTCATGAAGGAAATCCTTACTCATGACAACACAAGCAAAACGGTGCATCATGAAGCTGATCACCCTTCTAGTACAGCGTATCGAAAATGGAAATAATATTTCATCTTAGATGTTATCAAATGTGAACACAGAGAAAATGTATACATACCCGATCGTTTTAGTTCGAACTATTCCAGCATGTGATAACTACCGTACGTAAAATTCAAACTTACAACTGATACGACGTTGCTTTTCCCATGTATCTAAAATTTGAAGTAAGCCTAATATGTATAAAATCGGTCTGTTTTGAATTTTATGGTGGTAATTTTTTCGCACGATATCTATTACTGAGGTATAGTTAAATGACATATATATTAACAGTTGAGATAATAAAGTAAGTGGAATAAACTGGGAAGTCCTTTCATGGGCTTTATGTTACGAATGACAATACATAATAGTGTGAACCGAGTTTTGAATGTTTATTGCATGAGCACACTGCTTGATAATACTGCTATTCCTTAACTTATGCAAGAATGCTGTATACCCGTGACATTATTAACTATACCCATAATTATCAAGATTACCCTTTAGTTTGTGAATCAGTCAACATATATTGAATATCGTCATTGAAATATCTTGTATGAAAACTTCAGATATATAAATTAATACACTATTGCAGAGGTTAAAGTTTTTTTTTAGTTCAGTACACAAGGCAAATGATTCCAAAAAGACATTTTCACGGTGTACCAAAACAATCGGTACATCTTTTACGATGTAAAATGTAATAATTGACGCAAAATGTAATGTTAACCAGATATGTTTTGACGCAAAATGTAATCAAAACATAACGGGAAACATAACAACACATAATGCAATAATCTGTGTCGACAAAGACAAGCGCAATGTGTGCTCTGTATAGTAATTGAATATTGCTGGAATTTCTTACACCGCTACTCTCATTCGCAACGAATAGTTATTACTGATGAATAGGTGGAACGCACGTTATATTATTTTGAATGAAGAATGTCAAAACGATATGTTATTTTTAAATTGATTTGAAATGATAGATAAGTATAGACAAATAGTTCCTTCTATATTAATACCAACGTTGACAATATTTGTACCAATTTGTACCAATATAATACCAAATATAACGAACGTTCAATAAGCGGATATAATCTACCGGCTAACACATCGTCTATAAAAAAAGCGCCGCGATTTGTAATTACAAAACATTGATGTACGCTATATTTCTATGACTGCCGGTTTTTCCCAATATGTAAGACAGATGTTCATTGAGTTCTTGATTCGCTCCCTCGTTATACAATGAGCATTTCAGATAGTATGCCACTATTAATATTATTGTGGGGGGGGGGGGGGGAATCGTTATTGGCATTTNNNAGTTGTGTTTCGGCAAAATATCGAGCATATAAAATTACTAAGCTCGAAGAATATACTTTTACAAAATGTGCTACAATAAACAGAATGAACTCCATTATTTCATTATTGATATAATTAATGTAAACCATGTAAAAATTGAAATTGGGCCGAAATTAATCCTCATTAGCAACCGACTTGGTAAAAGACAGGCCGTTTCCGTGCGATATTTGAAAACTATGATAAATGAGGTTAACAGTCTCGATCATTTAAAGCTTATTATAGGCTATATTCTCTCAATTGAAATATTATATATTAAGTCATTGTTTTGTGAGTATAGTGTACGATGAGGGACTTCACGAGGATGTACATTTCAAATAATATGTAAAACACATTATGATATTATAAAAATACACGAGGATAATATCAATACAAACTACCCGATGATAAACGAGAATTACCTTCTTTTTTTTTTTAAAGTTTAGTATAACTATATTCAAACAATACTGAAGCATTTTATTAGAAGTTGAGCCTTAAAATCCAAGGCTCAATGTTGAAATAGTCAGTAACATAATCAGAAACGATTTTCTTGTATTTGATAAGGGTGGGGAGAAAATTGGTCCATAGACCCTCTTTCAGTCTCCTCATTAATTGTAGAGAAAACAAATGGAGTGTCGCATACCAACATTCTCTGATATATTGTATTCCGTATAGGCAAGCTTACGTAGTGTCAGTTTGATTCAAAATAAGTACATATAACGTGGATCTTGTATAACAGATACAAGACAATTTCTGGTTCTGATACTTATGCCTCCCCCCCCCCCCCAGATCACCGGAAATGGCGCTTCTCGGGTGTGAAAATGACCAACCAGATGTACACTTTTTCCTGAGCATCAAGTATTTCCCAATATCTTTTTTTTTTTCACCCATAAACTTGTTGAGGATTGTCACCAGTCACACATCATGTTCGAGGTCATCGCATCTCCAATGGATCATTGCTTTTGTAGGTGATTCGACGTCGCGGCCCACAATACCCGTCAGCCCCACTTTTCAAGGTTTTAAGCCCATTATTTGTTCAAAATTTCTCGTAAATAAATTCACTTCGAAACATACCCATAATGTTGCACAAAATTTCATCTATGGACAACCAATAGAGAAAACCTCCTTCAACCCCTAACAATCCGGTCAAAATTGCACGAGAAGAGGAAGTATGATAAAGAATGCTGGTCAGGGAATTTTCGAAAATTCAGACACAGTTAATTTATTGGTGTACAAATAATAAAATCTCATATAACGGCTACTATAAAACTTCGTTGAAGGAAATGAAAAATACTAGATATTTCCGATACCGAACATTATACACATATACAGTTTGGAGGCTGTTCATCCTGGAACGCCATTTTCATGCTCACTGATATAATGTGATATCTGCTGTTTGCTTTACAAATTCGAATAATTGAAATGAGACTGAAATAAATAACTTTTATCTCTTTATTGTGCGATCCCCCACATTCTTTCATTTCAACAGACGTACAGTTTTAAGTTCATTACACACTGAAGGCTTCGATTCTCTATCTGCCATTAGTTTGACAGAAATTTAGCGAAATGCAAACGTCTTGGCTTTGCGTTGACGAACGCATCAGTGGCTGCCTCAGCGGTTGATGTCATGGTGGCGATGGATATCCATCAGTGCAAGGCCATTCAATCTATCTTCTCCCATAGTGGTTCTGAACGATAAGGACATTGGTGTTTTTATTGCTCAATACGAAAAAATCAAGATTGCCCTCCATTTCAATATGCATACAATAGCTAAAAAAATATTCATCAGAAACACGGCGTTGGGAATGAAATATGTCGTTCGATCGAATCTGGAAAAAAACTATGGCATCCGTAATTTAATCGAATCGGACATGATAGGATGAATGTAGGTTCGAAAGCTGATAGCAAAAAGGGCCGAAACAGGAAGCAGGCAGGTAACGTTGTACTTCATCGTACATAGTCCATTCTTTCTCACATTCACCAATGCCAAGTTAGAAGAGAGGAGGAGGAGGTTTGGGCGGCAGTGATCTGACAGGTTTCCTCACCACACCGTACTGGCTTTCAGCATTGGTGTCATCGTAACAACTTAGCGCACCTGGTATAACAAGCTGTCATAACGATTCACATCGCAATGCGTCCTCGAAATGTCACTGCGGTCGATGTGTTTCAAAACAGTAACCGAGTTTAGGGAAGTTCAGATGATGCAGTATTTCCACTTGCAGAATGATGTAGCCGATCGTTTTGTCGAACGCTGGTGCCAATTAACTTTTTAGAGCACTTCTAGCACAACAAGTCCATCGAAATGGGCAAAATATAGCCTATAACGAAGAAAAAAATATTACCGTAGCTGTACAAGTCAAAAGGATATTGCGATATGATGAGTCAACGACGTTGACGTTGAAATATACTGATTTGGGCGGAAGCCCTGAGAATTGTGTTGCCGCTTTGAAATATTGTTACCGTTTAGAATTTAAATAAGAATTCAAATAAATAAATGTTGTCTTTGGAGGGAGGGTTAGGGAGATATGGAGTTTACCTTGCCCCCCCCCCCAATAAAAAATTGACCCAAAATAGCCGAAAAAAGTGGGACATTCATGCTATATATATTCCCTTAGAAGCCCAATCCAGACCTATCCCGCACAAGTCGGGAAGAGCGGATTATTTACGCTCACAATTTTTATAACTCTGCGGTTTGCCTCTAGGCTGTCCTTCAAAGTTTACGACATGTTACTATAACTACCACACATAAACAAACACGGGCCGCACTTCATGAATGAACCTAGTAGTATATTACTACGCCAGCGACATTTCCACTGATTTGTTTATGTCTATCACTAAAATGAATTAGTTGGCTATGTAATTGACATGAATTGAAATATATTTGTTTTATCAATTCAAATAATATTGTCATCGCGAAAAACACACATTTATATCATTTAATAGTTGACATAATTGTACAAGAGTGACTTGCTCTGTACGATCTACATTTTTGTTTTGTGTATAACTATATGAGTAACCAACTACCTAACTTACACATGGCCGTATCGGCCAGTGTTTCCACTTCCAAGGGATTCGCCCGTAATTCGGGAAATTTGGACGAAATACTGAAATCAATGAAATGAATAAAAATTCACAAAGTAAGCTACATAAGCAACAATAAAGGAAGGGCTTGTGAAGGGGAGAATTTTCTGCACGCACCACTGGAAGGAAAACGCTGCCTAACCTATATTTCAGGAAACTTGTCATAAACTTGGCAATTTTGTAGTCTAAAAATCAAGTTAGATTAATCACTGTTATTTCTAGCTAATTACAGTAGCTGAAATATTTGTTTTTCATTAGGACCCTGCCCTTGACACACATCGTTTTTGGGGGCAGATGGCTAGCTTAGGCTTAGTTTGTAGTTGAATCTGTATGGCATAGGCTATGTGCGGCGATGGGCTTTAAATAGCCTAACGTTAGTCTAAGTAGGCTAGCCTATGTTAAAAACTGACGGTCAAGGGATTATTTATAGTAACTGTATAGCAATGAAAGCTAGGCGGTTATAACTGATACGAATATGGTCCTACCTTATGGTAGGGATACATTGTGGGCCTATCCGATTGCATAGGCAAATTCCCACGGAAGCAACCTCAGGAATAATGCGTGTAAAATGTATCAAAGTTGCCATAATGTTGCATTTACAGTCATTTTTGAGTCTTTTTGATAGCTGCATGCATCAAACGAAATTTAGCAGGCCTAATACAGCAGTGAAGTTAATATGTTACAGATCTCGTCAAATCGAAACACTTTTTGTATTTATTTTTTGTATTTATTTTAATTTTAAGTATTGTTGATGTCTCTTAATTATTTGCAGGGGTGAACCACACACCAGTAGTTCAAAACATGTCATAGGAGCCTTTGCCTCGATTTTTCAAGTTGCCATTCACTTTCGAACAAGAAACTCTTTAGTGAATGTTTACATTTTAAGGTTAAAGGTTTTCTTAGCTTGTTATCCGTAGAGTATATTCCAAACACGTTCCGTTTGGTCATATTTATTTAACTTCTGAGTTATTACGATTTTTTTCGTAAAATGCTTAATTTAACAGTCATCTTGTTCATCAACTCAAGAGGTTGGTCGAATTTTCATCTCAACATATTGGACGTTGCAGTAATTATTATAATTAGAGTAGATCATTTCCGCGTTGCCTCCATTGTGTACGCCGTTGAGGTTCTCATAAGTACAATATGACTTGCAGCTGCTGCTGTATGGGAAATAATAGCAATAGCTATAACTATAACAAGTAGAGCACCAACTATTCGAGTGCCACCAGTCGCTTCTGTGCTTCTCTGCGCAGTTGAAGGTATCGCATGCGTCGTTGTCTTGGTCGTATGTGCTGAACGGCTTACCTTTGTTACTAGAGAGATTATAACCTGCGAAGTAAGGACAGATCCATTAGTGGTTAATTTGTGAACAACATAACTGAAGGTAAGCAATGTGCTACGTTTCCACACCTTTCTATGAAAAAGAAAAAGTACTGAGGTTTCACAAGGGGGGGGGGGGGGCATCTCAGTGGTCTAATTGAAAGATATTAAGAAAAATATGTCTCTTTTCATATCTTTATTTTAATTTTAACATATTTTAAGAGCTGGAATATTAACATTTAGTTTCCTGTATCTTAACGGAAGCTTAGTGTATTTTAGCCCATCATTTCCCAGGAGGGAGTTTTGCTTTACATAAATATATAGATTGTATAAATCATTTCCTCGTGTGAGATGCCGAGTTGAATAGAGGTTGAAATCAGGCTGATATTAGAATGGTGTTTATTGGTGTCTCATAGCTCTGAAAAGTTGCATATTCACGCTACATTTTACACGTGAGTACATATCATGTTTCCTTTGGTAGTCATACTACTGTTGTTTGAGCAATGCAGCTAAAATATTAGCAATAGCTATCGGATAAGTCATATGTCCTAAAACATTGTCGGGAACTGATCGACTGATATATTATTATACGTCACATATTTGGCAAGGAACTTGTGTGCCTTTGATAAATGTATGTGTGTTTGTTTTTAACTGTGAGAGCAAAACTCATATTCTTTATGGTGACCTTGTTATGTCTTCTACTAAATATATACTTGTATAATGCTAAACAAAACTTAATTACATTAATGTCTTGATTAGAATCAAAAGTTAATGAAAGTGTTACTTATGCGACCTTTGTGTTTATTTGGTTTATTCATGACACACACAGATAGACACAAGATAAAATAACACGTTCCTTGATATTAATTTATGCTGCCAGTAGAGAGGAATATCATTTATAGTTCATAACGTGTTGGTTTACACTTTTGCATTATTTCTTTCTTGTTCCATAATTGGTGTTTGGGCTAAATAAAATAAAAGTAGTCTCTTTGTTCACAATACTAAAATGGACTCGAACCTATATTTCATGCCATTTACCTAACCGAAGTGAGGACGTAAGTTGGAGCTGGAAAGAGTAGGGAGGTTTTTTACATCAAAATCATGTGTTACAGCATGTCAGAAACTACCGATATTTATATTAACATTCACATGCCATTTGTCACAATTTTAAAGTAAATTCTTTACTTAAGTTTGAAGTTTGATGTATCATTCTGAGAATGAATATGAATTGCAGACATTACACATATTAACAACAAACCTGCAGCTCCACTGGGACTGGTCCGGCTTCCCAGTTTATTCATTTTGTACTTGGTGTCCTCGGACTCTATTTGAAATTCTGTAAACTCAGAATATAAACTCGTCCCATCTGAAGTAGTAATATCAACTCGTAGTTTGGTAGGGTTCTGATTGGTCAGGTAATAGAGTTTCTCATTCCCAAGCCATAAGTTTCTGCTGTTACCAAAGCCGTCTTTGTATGCAGTCCAGTTTTGATAAAAACTAATATCGTCATCAGTGCGACGTTGAAAAACCTATCATTGAAACGATAGAAAGAGACATTAATATCAGCGGAAGGAAATCCATACGGTTTAAACAGATTTAAGAAGCAAAGCTCTACAGATCGTCGTAAAGATTTCATCCGAAATATTATTATAGTGAATTACTCTTTAAATTGTTGTCACTTTCTGAATAGTATTCATATGTTCAAGGTAGTTTAAGATATGAATTGTCATATTTGGTACCTTCAGTCTTGTTATATTGTTGAATGTTGCTCTAATGTAGTTAAATGGTTTAATGCATTTATGTATCGAGAACATTTATTCATAAGCATAAATTTGCAGCGTTGAAATGACTCACGGTCCATCCTTCGTCGCCGTGCATTTTGCAGTGAACATTGAATGGAGACTCTGGCCATCCAGTGGGCATGATTGCATATACGCCATCGCCACGTCCAGCGTCCTTAACAGCCTGGCAGTCAGTATACAAGGATTCACAAGTTTCACCGTCACCTTCGTATCCTTCATTACAATAACACTGTCGTATTTCATTCCTGACATCACACACAGCATCGGTACTACACATGTAGTCTTCACAGATCAGTCGGTTATTGTTACAATAACACTTTTGTGTGCAGTCTTCGTTAACGGATGTTTCTCCACTCTATAATTGAATTGATGTGAAGATAAACATGGTATGTATATACATTGTTTTTGTTTTCTTACATTTCATGTTAACACAATGTCAGGTAGCTAAGCAATATTTTGTTTCATTTCCATAGTAACGTGACATTAAAATGAAATAGTCATTCAAATACTCACTGGTATAACCAAGTTGGCCTCTGCTACGAAGCATCCGCATTCACTGGCATTGATGCAGTCACTCCCTTGCATTACGAAACCAGCTGGACAGATGCAACCCTCAGTACCCAAACAGTCACTGTTACAACCAGATTGTCTGTTGGGATCTACACATGTTGCTTGGCAACTACATAGTCCGTAGATCATGTTCGTAGGACATGTAGAGATCAATGTACCTGCAAGGTAAAATCAAGAAAAAAAGATCCAATTTTAAGAAGAATATACACGAATATTATGCAAATATCCCATTAAAGTAAAATAACTTCTAAATGTTACGGTAAAAGAGTAAACTAGGAGATTTTAATTGAGGAGTTAATGCAGATTGATGAAAACGAAGTAGTTGTAAATTTTGTATTAGGGATGGAGTTTTTAATACATTATTATTATTAACGTTTTGTTTTTGCTTACCTGCATTACTTTCGACATCCCCAATATGTGTAACCTGATATTGCCCCCATTCATCAGTTATACGAAAACCTCTGTATGTTGTATAGAAAGAAGCTCCATTAGATAATTCTATGTCCACACGAAGTTCGTAGTCTGCTTGGTTCGTCAAATGTGATAACTTTTCATTGCCGAGCCAAAACTCAGTTGAGAGGAAACCAAATCCATCTTTATACTGTGACCAACTCCTATTGAAATTCACAGCACCGCTATCGCGACGTTGTATGACCTATAACGTAAATAAATAAATTGCGAACACTAGCATTACTTAATTATTATTGGGAACGGTCAATTGCTTCCACCCATTGATGTAAATATTAACAAAGATCGTCTCCGAAAATGATAACTATTTCCTCATGTCGACGTTACTGAGTGGAGGATGCGACTGATTGATTACGTCTACACATTTTTAAGTCCTAATACCTACGTGCTAGTGGAAGGCCTTATTACGTTTAAAATATGTGAAAAAAAATTCCCTGTAGACGTACGTACCGTCCAGCCTCCCCCGCTAACATCGTTGTTGCAGTACACCTCAAATGGTTCTTCAAATCCATCTGGCTTGATAATGTGTACTCCGCTGGAGTTGGACGTAGAACACTGACTTTGAACGTCCCGGCAGTCCTTTGGATATTCAGAACGTTGATAAAAGAAGTAATTGGCCACTGTTAAAAAGAGAGAAAAACATTGAAAATATTTAAAATATGCTTTGTGTAATTTGTAGATTAACGTGTCACCGTATACTAATACTTGAACGTTAAAGAAAATCTTGCCAAGAAAATTGGAGCAGGAAATGTGGAATTAGACAATTGTTTGAAAAGACATAAGAACACCATAACATTAAATTTAGTACATATATCATGTTCTATGTTAGATTATGTTGTATTCATTTATGTTAATATAAGATATGTCATGGTAGGAATGATACAACGAAATAATGAAACAGTTATCCTCGTATCCATGTTTCACAATGTGTGTTAAAAGCACTCGTGAATACGTTTGGAAACGTTTTCTATATTCTAAAACAATTGTTAAAAGTAAATGAATTGACTTGTTTACAACATTATCAGTTGTAATTTTGTATTGTCGAAAGTTGTCGAAAGTAACATACCAAAATGCTGTATCACATACATACTGCTAATAAAACAGAAAGTCAGCCAAAGTTATCTTGGATATAGCGACACAAATTTGTATTTGTTAATTTTTTGTTTGCATATCTAGATGACATGATAAAACGAAACAATTAGAGTTATACATCTTACTTTGAGTGTCATTTGCAGTTGAAGGTAAACTTCTCCGATGAAAATTCTAGTAATGAGAAGAAGAGTCATCAGTAAAAACATAAATATGTTCTGTTTATGGAGAGTGAGTGCTTGTATAAAAAGGATTGATTTTACTCAATCTCAGTTACCAACTAATTATTTACAGGCAAATTACAGATGCAACAAATTTTCGGAAAACAACTATTTCAAAATAATTAATTATCTAAATGGCTGTACAAGAAATGTCTTGCCTACGTTATTGATGTTTGACAACTTCAATCATTACAATGATTCAAGTTTTAATTGTAATTTTAAAATATGTACTCAACTTGGTGAAATGAGTAAATACAATCAGAATTGAAAAGAAATATTCCCATATGTCATTTGGGAGGGGGAAGGAGTTGGGGCGGGAGTAGGGGTTTGGGGGACTAAACGTGGTCTAGAATTTTAACTCAATATATCTTAATAGTAATATAACTCTATTCAAACGCAAAATTATTTTCAATACTCTTTCTATTTGTGTAGTATACTTTTTTTTATTATGCGCACAAGAATATATTTGCAAAGAGATTGGCTATACATTCAAGGAACACAGATGACTATGTGAAAAGAGATAATACTTTTGCAGCGCTTATAAGCGATAGTATATTATTGAAGGTTGAATTATTTCGGAGTTTGATTTCTTACATTAAGGACATCGTGAAAGAAATATGTTTGTGTAATTTAGGTTTATGCTATGTTTTTATATAAATAGTCATTCCTGCATATTATATATGTCGATATGAGATTTGCCTATAGAAGTAGTAACTTGAATAAAAAAATATTTAAAAGTTGTATTTAGCAATGTGGACAGCGTCGCAATATTTTTATACAACTATATTTAACAACGGAAGTTTATGTTATCCAAATTGTATCACTTCATTTGTTTGTATGAAACGAAATGAAGGAATGCTTCTGGTATTGAGACAGATTCTATTGATACAGATGACATAAAAACAATTCTTACATCATAGAAGCATTCATCGTCCACAGTACTATCGCATACTTGTCAGGGATGACATAGTAATAACGATAACGAATAAAGAAAAGCTTTATGGTGAAAGAATGAATGTTAAATGATAACTTGAGCCTATGGTTCATTAAATACTTGGTACTGTGTTCTAGCTTGACAAAAAACAAAGCAATCATTTCAATGAATATAGTAGATGACGTGAGTAACCGTGTAAACAAACACAATAAACACTTCATGTCTTTTGGAACTTGATTTGAATATGAAAGGAAATTTATCTACACCGTATATTATATTTATTAATTTTGACCTTTCTTACACCGTGGAAGTACACTATTGATTGACATGGGAATACGGAACGGTATGAAATGCAACAAGTGGATGCAATATATCTACAGGAGATATTGACTGAGGTAATTGAAAAACAAGGTAATTTGAAAGTACCTGACAATATCCTATGCCGGTTTATCTGTGTTACAACTTGAGTTAACAATACATTCAATAAACAGTAAAACGAATTAAGGTTCATGTTGTAAATGTGATAATTCGAAGTCGCCGAGAACTAGGTTTATACCATAGTACCGTTGTAGATACTTTCAAATTCCAAGAGTATCACAATATCGTACTTGCAAACAGCATTGTCAAGTTACAAACTACTTCCTTGATAGTTTAGGACATAAACTATCTAACTGTGCATTAGACTTCAAAGTCATGAAACCTCTGAAGTTTACTCGTGTAATGATTACATGGAAGCTAATTGTTAAGTTAAATTATGCGAGGCAAAAAATGTATTGGTGTTTAAAGTTACTTTCAATAATTTACCACCTCTTGCTAAAAAGAAAACAAATCTAACTAACTGCGAAATATATTTAAAAAAAATATAGTAGCAAGTTTCTAAAACATGTTCTTTCCACATGAAAATTTGATAATCTAGACATCATAAATTAGTCTCGTTCAATGACGTTGATGACGTCAAACATGGACAAAATGGACTAATTTTAATTACATACGTTGTCAGAAAGTGTTATTTGTTCAAGCTTTCAGCATAGATAATTCCGAAGTTACAATATGAAATTCTTAGTTTAACCAATAACAAACAACGTTATCATTTTACAGTTCCGCCTATAATATTGCAATAACATCAACAAAGTTGTGCACTATCATGAATCTTTAAAATCATGAAAACCATCGTTTACTTATGTAAGTTTTGCATTTAAGCTAATTGTTAAGTTCCTTTGTTGCGAGGCAAAAATGCACGGTGTTTAATGTTACTTGCAATAATTGACCCCTCTTAATAAGAAGAAATCAAATAAAACTAAACGCAAAATACATAACAAAATGTAGTAGCAAGGTTCTGAAACATCTGTTCTTCCAACATGAAAGTTTAGAATACAAATACGTCTCGTTAAATGACGTTGATTGACAAACAAGGACAAAGAGGATGAATTTTAATTACAAACGTTGTCAGAAAGTGTTTTTTGTCCAAGCGTTCAGCATAGATATTTCCGAAGTGACTATATGTAAATATTTGTTTGTCCAATAACAAACAACATTTTCATTTTACAGTTCCACCTAGGATGTTGCTACATATTAGTTGATACTTTGATCATGATAAGAATATATTTACAATCAGTTTACAACGTTATCAACGCTCAATAATAATGTTCTTAAAACTATATGACAAAGAGAAAAAGTAATGGAATGATCTAGAAGTTTTAACCAGATTTTCTCAATTATACAATATAGATTTTAAAAATATTTAACGTAAATTAGTGGAAACGCGCAAGGGTAAAGGCTTTACTTGGACAAACAGTGTAGTGATTCTATGTTAGAGAAAGCGGACTATACTCTTTATTATTAGTATAATTGTTATGATTATATATTTTTGGACTTGACTTAAAGCTTTCGAGCTAAAGTTGAAATCATTGAATCAATCAAATGAAAAGTTTTTTTTTTCTTTTTTGGGGGTAAGATAAACCTATAATGAAGTCTGACAATTCTTTACGTACCAATGTAGTCAAATCGATTCGATTTGATCCGTATCTAAAATAGTATGGGAAGTCTCAACTGTCTTAAAATAACTTTTGCGAATGTTGTGTTTTATTCTGAAAATATTAACAGTTATGTACTAAACCAGTCAGTAAAAAGTAACAATTCTAGTATTATAACTTTTGTGCTATATTACATTAATCAGTGACGAATGGGTAAATATATACACGAAGGGATACATTAGCGTGAATATTTGTTGTTAATTGAAAATATGAGAGAAAGTTTCTTAAGGCAATGTAAAATGTGTGACGTAAGTAAACATATCAAAAAAATGTTATTGCTAATTCGTTTCGTATTACTTCCAGTGCAAATTTTACCACACAAACACACACCTAAATGTAAGCTGCTGAAGATTAATATTTTAGAAAGAAGGATTTTTTATTTGAAGAAGAAGAAGAATTTTTAGCAAAGTACATTTACTTTTCTATCAGTCGCTATATTCAAACATAAGTCACTGAAAACCAAGAACGTTATTTTAGAAATTGTAATTTCATATGCTTTATACTTTGGGGGAAATTATCAAATCTAACAAGCGAAAAAGAAACATATAAAAAAATTATCAAGTGATTGAATTTTATATCTGACTTTTTTTCTTTAAAATGAAACATCTAACAATCAAGAAAGATTCATGAACGCAACGATTTATAAGAAACAAGAACGTAGACTGTTAAATGTTTAACTCACCGTTTCTTCCGAGGACGTAAAAGCGATCGCTGTTGTGCACAAGAATGCAACTATTGCTCGAACAGTCACGGAAGGCTCCATATTTATGAATGTCTTGGTATAATATTAATGACAACTCAAATGAAATTTATTTCCAGAGGTAAGAAATATCCTCGATGTTACTGAAAACAACGGATGACCTGAAGTGCATTTAAAATATTGTAAAATAATGATGTCTCGCAGCCAGATTGCATTTTTCGTCTTCGTCGTTAGATACTGTCTCTCAGTTTTAAACAGATAAGGATTCAAAGGCACCCATCAACTATGGAAACTTCCAGTCCGTCAACAAAGACATGTTACGTCACGTTGCGGAAATATTTACACATTGCCTTCTACAGTTTGTAGATGTGTTTACCTGTTTAATATAGGGAAGCAGATTGGGTATAACAAGTTGATTCTCAATTATTGGATAAGTTACTTAACCAGACGACTTTAAGTGTCACAAAACTCTGTCTCAACAAGGTGTGGTGTAGCTTTAATTCAGTTTATCCTAGAACAGTTGAGAAGTTGAAACATGTAATGATACAGGAATGAAATTCCCACTTTCTTTAAATTTTAGTTTAAGGGCTCCGTTGTCTGTACTACATAATACAACGTGCTTGTAATGTTACATATACGGTACGCAATTTGGTATGAAACCTGTGTTAAAGGTATCAAATTATTCAAATAATTTCGTGTAATCAACGTCTTCCCCCCTCTCCCTTTGTTTTTTCCTATACAGGTCATACATTATTTAGTATATAGTCTATTGGCATTACATTTACACAAAGAGCCACGTACATTAGTGATTTGTCATAGGGAGGGGGCAGGGACAGGGGCACAGTTTTTCCCTACATACAATTTCAGGGATGAAACGGGAAAGAGCAATCGATATTGTCGCAAACATTGAGAAGATTTGGAGTATCATAAAGATGGAAATAATATCATAATTTCCCATTTTTTAAAAATAATTATATGTTTCCTAAGATCTCCCCCATCACGGATGTAAGCCTTATTATGTGACCCCCTCCCCTAATAAAATTTGAAATCGATACAAAGGGTAGAGCAAGGACGCAACCACGTACAATTTTGGCGGTTTCAACCCCCAGAAGAAACCAGGAGGCACAAACAACCCCTCTCCATTGACAGACATACAGTTACAATATATCCTGAAGTATTCCTTTAATAGTAAATATATGAAGTAGAAGATCCTTCAAGTTTTGTTCCAATAGTTGCAAAATATAGCACCGTGTTGTATCTGCACCCTCCATGTTTACAACATTTCGCAAAGGAAGGTGAAAAACGTCCCCGTAGACCTTGCCCTGGACGACAAAAGCTCTTATCCCCCCACTACAAAACATATCCTTGTGCCGCAAGGTTAGTGCCTAAAATCTTATTATGAAACCTTAGTTATCGGACTCTTTAAATAGTGGAAAACATTTGTTTTGTTTCATCACACCACAAAATCTGGCTTTCTGCCTGCCACACAAGATATCTCACATCCCACGCGATGATTTATGAACACTACCAATTATATAATCTATGGTAGTACATAATCACATCGATATTACAAATGTGGAATTCATGGCTTCGACAACACAAAAGATTAAGCCAGTTGCCAATATTTTCGCCTGCATATTTACATTGTACTATCGCTTGGCTATTTAAGAACTTCACAATGTCGTATCATTGTCAAAAAAAGATAAACTGATAGATACCAACGTATGTATACTTTCATATTCGCATTGTAAGATATCTTACTAAACGGCCTATAAACTTATTTTATCTTCCACAATAATATTGC
>JAIPMN010000575.1:0-45591 GCA_020650975.1 Apostichopus californicus | reverse complement strand
ATTTATATGAGATCCAGGACTGTGCACAACTTCCATGGTACCATCTACAGCCGGGTGAATAGCGATCAGGGCTTAGAGGCCCGGCGGCCGGGTCAATAGCCACTACCGCATATTTGTGCTCTTGATTGTACTCAATTCAGGTTATTCTTAGACTTTTAGGAGCCATGTTGCATGCGTTTCTGATCAAATATCATCCTTTTTGTCTGCGTCAAGTTGGCATCCTTTTGCAGCTTTGAATCCTTTCTATATGATAAGTTTCATATGCTGAAGACAGATAAAAGGTAAAAACCTCAAGAAGTGAGCTTCCTCTTTGCCACAATGTGAGGTCATTGGTGGTGGATGTTTAGCACTACTACGATCTGGATAAGTTAAGAAAAAAAAAAAATTGCCTAGTTTTTCATGATTTTGTGAATATGAAGCAATCAGTGATATGGAAGATGACATGCAGAGTTTCAAGCTATGTATGTAGCCTAGTTCTAATATCCTTCAAAGTTCTTTATTATTTATGTGAATTAAGTTCAGTTCAACTATGGAGCATGGACTCACACTGATACATTAAAAATTCTTTCTTTTCCATTGTCTACAGCAATATGGCTAACTAATTTCGTCTTGAGTAAAATGAATGGTTATGCTTCCAGTCCCCGTGCAGGCTATGACAGCCATGGCGTTGCTAATGGTGGTGTACCCAATGGGTACGGCAGCCATGTCCCCAGACAAGGGGGAAATGCAGGATTTGTCTTAAATAGGAGAAAAGAGAGAATTGATTGGAGAAAGATTGGTAAGTAAATGTTATCAGACAGGGATATGACTGACTTCAGATTGTGTATCTTCTAATCCGAATATTCTACACAGAGTATCAAACATTCCCACAGTATCATCCCTTCAGGGAATTACCCACTCCTTTTTATAAGGGCTATAGTGAGAAATGTTTGATATCATTTTATGTCACTTCTTACATATCAACATCAAATGTTTCATACAGTTTTGTAACAGATATAAGTAATGCTTTAATGAAATTAATTATCAAACTTCTGAAATTTTGAACCTCATTAGAGGGAAAGCTAACCTTCTGTAGCCTTAAGCTTTTGGGACTTGGGAGTTTTAAGAATCTGAGAATTTTAAAAGAGAATTTTAGTCAATTTTTATCCCTTATATCTTTCATAGCTTCAGTGAATATTGACCATCTCACAAGAACCCTTGATGTTGAAGTACTGAGAGAGAACATATCCAGTATAGCTTACTGTGACATTGAGGAAGAAGTAGATACCAGGGTTGTGGATCAGAACTTCCTGAAAGTATTTAAGATGTCACAGTTAATCATACAATACCTTGTGGTAAGTATTCACAGGGGTCTTGTCTAATCTGAAAGTGACTTTTAGCTTCTGTGGGGGTCAATTAGATAGTGCTTGATGTGTGTGTGGCTTTGGAGGGCTCTTCCTCCTGGAGAAATGCCCAACGAGAAATGTATATGAGCTGGGGGAGGAGGAGGGGATGATTTATTTTACCTCCATTTTGTGTATATTGTTTCCTTCTTGTCATACCATAGTGTGGTATTTATACTGCAGTAACTTCAGAGATGACACAAGTCAGTTTAAAGTCCTTTTCTTCATGTTCAAGGTGATGGGGACATTCATGGGGACATTCATATCTTTTCATCTTCTGTTCAAGGTGAGGGGGGGGGGGGAGCAGTAGAGGCAAGAGGAGGCGAGAAATGTGAGGGAGATGAAGTACACCTAATATGTGTCATACGATTAAGTTGAGAACAAAGCAGATTTTTCTCAATTTAATGCGAGGATCAACTCTTTCAATTAACAGAATTTTGTTGATTGAAGTAATTGATTTAATTCGATCGGTCTTTATGTGTTCGTAAATAATTGCATTGAATGAACATGCAGCTGAAAATTGAAGGAGATGTTAACAATATGTGTTACTCATAACAAAGTTCTATGGTCGGACTCTGTAGTTTCCAGGTATCATTTTCATTCCTAATCACAACAAGATCATATAGTTGTACAGTACATGACTAGTCTGTCAAAGGACATCTTGACTTGTGGACAGTGGTGGATCCAGAATTTCTCAAAATTGGGGTGGGAAGGGGGTGGGGTTGTATGGTAGGAAGCGGATGTGGGTATGGGTTGGCAGGAGGCAAGTATAGGCAGAGATATACTAATACTTAAAAAATAGGAGGTGGTTAAGAAACATTAGAAACTGTAAGGCATGCACCCATATGGAGTGTGCTATAAATTTTTCCACTATGCACCCTGTTATAATCAAAATGATTTTTGGAGCTAACATTAGTTTAAAGAAAATTTCACAAGAGTGAAGGGGGCAGTTCCCTCCCAGTGGATGTCATGGTTACAATTGGTCATCATGTTTGTTAGTATAATAATTCATAGTCTTTATATTAGTTCCCCTCCCCCCCCCCCCTCCTTCAAATCAATATATTCCATTATCATTCCTCAGCTGTTCTTAACATTCCATTTACAGCACACACAAGATTATTTTACAGAGACCGTTCAATCCCTCAAGGAGGAGGCATCCACTTTCCATCAGCGAGAGGAGGAGAGAAGAAAGGAAGTCGAGGTCATATCCGAACAGCTCTTCAAAGTCAAACAAGAGAGTCATAAACGGAAGAAACTTCTGAAGGCTCAGCAGAATCTGATACAGTCAGGAGTTAATAATTACCATCAGGTGAGAAATAAAAACAGGCTGATTCTCTATCAGCAAGCATACAAGTAACATTGATGAGCATATCTGAAAGTTAGCTTGGAAAGACAGCTTAAATAGTTTAGTGTCTTATCCTTGAAAATGTATTCTCAAATGTTATTTTTCCATCCACCAATATTCAAATGGTTTTGAAGATGGTGATGAGAAATGTATGAAAGCCTCACCCACCTGTATGTTATTAGATTTGATGCATAGCCACTTGTGGTAAATATTTACGGTATCATAATATTATGGTTTCTTTATTCAGTATGAGTGATTTGTCTTACAAGGAATCAGAATGACAGGTGTAAACGTTTACTTGTATTGCTGCGAATTAAAGCGGCATCATACATTCCGGTTTTAAACATGACCACAAGAATAATTAACCTGACAGTTTAAATTATATATTTTTTATTTAACTATTGTGCAATTAACTGTCAGACAATCATGATGAGGATTTATATTTCCTGATTATTTGACAACTTTTACAAAATTAAATATATATGTAGATGGCAACAAAACTTCAAGACCAGGTCCTGCCTTGTAAATATTTCTGTATGTAACGTGTTCTAACCTGTCTGTATCATTCATTCTCTTCCTAGTGTGCATACTGTCCCAAAGCGTTCACGCAGGCTGCCTTCCTGCAGTCCCATCTCCTTCGAAAACACCCAGAGTATGTCTCGCAGGGTGCACACCCTCATGAATCTCAGACTGAGATGAAGAAGATGGACGAGATGCGGGAAAAGTTGGAGCACGAGATGGAGGAATTGAAAGACAGGTTGAAGGTGACTCAGTCACAGCTGGTGGAGGAGAGAGGCAGATTAGAAGAACAATTGGAAAGGCAGAAACAAGAGCAAGAGGTAGAAACTCAAACCACTGTTAATATCTCCTGCTTTCCTCCAACTCCCTCCCCCCCTGCAATCCCCTCCCCCCTCCCCTTACCTTCATTCACAGCCCACATATTGGAAAAAAATGTAGAGGGTAGATGTTGGTTTGCTATCACAGAAAGTTATTTCAGCTTTTTTCTTCCCACCATTTGCTTAGAAAGGTAGTATGTATAATTATCACATTTGAATATGCTGACATCACTAGCAAGTACTTTGCTGACGATTGTGAACCATGGTTTGTTTTATTTTTTATAACACATTGGAAGACAAGCAAATGACACAAATTTAGTTTTCCACTAGCTAGAAGGCATTTTAAGTAAATTTATCATAAATTATAGATGTATTGTAAATCACTGTACCTGGTATGTTTATGATCAGCTGGCCTAGCACATTTGCATATCAGTATGTAAGAGGTTATAAGTATGTGGGTGCATTTTCGTGTAATAAAAGCTTGTATCTTATTGTTTTGCGTCATTAATTATTCTCTAAACAGGAAAAGGCAGAACTGACAGCTCAAGAAGAAGCGATGAGGAGTGAATTTGTTGAGTGGAAAAAAGAGCAAAGTGAAAACCACAAGGTTAGCAAATAAAAAAACCCAACAAACTAAGACTCTAACAGTTTGTGTCATTGCATCGTCGACCTTTGCAGTTTTAAACTGGTTTAACATTCTTGCATGTTTTTTTTATGTAATTTTACATGGAACTTATGGCCTTGTGGTACCAGTATGTGCATTGGTTGTGTCCTAGTCACACTACACTGTTGAATTTCAGGTGAAGTTAACTTGATTCATGCATTACCTTAGTTGAGTAGTATTGAGATAAGATACATTTTGTAATGGTTCAGTAGATTGTTGTCCCATTCATGTGTTGTCATGGAAACATGTAAGATCATGGATAACTAAAATATTCACTATGAACGTTGTGGTGTAATAGTTCAGTTGATTCTTGTCCTAATTATATGTTGTCATGGAAACTTATAAAGTCATGAATAACTGAAATATTCACTATGGATGTTGAGGTGCAATGATTTAGTTGATTCTTGTCCCATGCATGTGTTGTCATGGAAACTTGTAAAATCATGGATAACTGAAATATTAGCTGTGAAAGTTGTATAATGATTCAGTTGATTCTTGTCCCATTCATGTGTTGTCATGGAAACTTATAAAATCATGGATAGCTGAAATATTTTTGTGGATGTTGAGGTGCAATGGTTCAGTAGATTCTTGTCCCATTCATGTGTTGTCATGGAAACTTGTAAAATCATGGATAACTGAAATATTCCCTGTGAAAGTTGAGGTGCATTATTACCGTTTCCAGATCATTTCAGTTCATCTGTTTTGTCTCACTACATTTTTGTCTGTTAATTGTTTCAGAATGTTAATTTTCATGATAAAATCAAATAACATTTTATTAGTAATGATAACAAAAAAGGGGATAGGGTTGTTCCTGTTACACAGGGTTGACATTTTTTGTTATGCCTTGTGACTAACCCTGCTATTGCATGGATAATTATTTTACCTATTAATGGTTACAAAAAAAAAAACTTTTCTAAAATATTGTGAGAATCTTGTCATGCATTGTTTTAATTGTTAAATATGCTAAATGACTTGTCTCTTGTCGACAGGCTGAGATGGAGAAGATGCAGTCGATGTTTTTAAAAGAGATGAAAGAGATGCATGATAACCACTCCGTCTCTCAGGCTGCTCTCGAAGACCTACAGTCAAAGTTAGGTAAGTAACCCCATGGTGCTGAAATTATTCTAATCAATTAGGCTAACGTAAAATGAATTTTATGACAACAGATACGTGTGGCCATCCAAAGATCCTTAATAGAACAAATGCGGGGGGGGGGGCTGTGAAAAAACAATCCCTTCTATTAACTCAGGATTTTTGAAATCCTGCTGAAAACATCCAACTGAGTGGTAGTTTGTACACATTACAATGCTGTAAGTAATTTCAACAGTGAAGTGACTAGAGAATGTTTGTGATTTCTTTCCACCAGAGAGATAATACAGTGGCTACACTCAATGACACTCCAGTTAGAGTCAGAAATATCACAAGTAGTGACTCCAACTGGACTGTAAAGACAAAAGATCTCATTAAAACTCTCCAAATAATGGGATATATTTTTTTAACACTGTGATTAGCGAGAACCGCTGGAAGATAAACTTCTTTGCATTTCTTCGCAAATAATCTATAATTGACTTTCTGTTCATGCAAAATAAAAATTGCATGAATACTCTCGGTGATGAATTTACTGTCTTTGATTACAAATTTTAGGCAAAAGGTCAAATCTTGGTACTCTGGTAGATGAAGATGAAATCGCAGAGCAGAGGAAATTAATAAAGAAACAGCACTCGGAGATGAAGCAAATGAAAGAAGAATATGAAGAGAAGGTAAGGTCAAAGGTCACACACCATTAGTTTAATGTCTGGATGGTGTCTTCAAAATATAGTCTGTTGCAAAGATCAATGCCCACTTATCAAAGTAATACACAAAATGCTCAGTTTAAGATATTAAGGATCTCAGTTGAGAGAAAAAAGGCAGTTCATGGGCATGGCAAACACCTTATATTTTATCAAGTTTGTTTACAGTTTTGCTGGAAACTACTAGTGGACAAAACTTGGCTAGTGAGCTGCATGCACAAAACTTTCTGCAATCGGTATAAATGTTTTTTTACTCTATTAAAATGCAGCTTGTGGAACCCCATAATATTTGAGCAATGTTTTTGTTGACATGCATGCATCAACTGAACCATAAATTCGTAAATCAAATCCATTCATGAAATTCATAAACCCCAAAACCAAAAATCAATGAAACAATGGCTTCACAGAATGATGGAAAGGAGGCACATGAGATGAAGGGGAGTGTGTTTGTACTGCGGGCCTAACTGTGATAAAATATTTCAACATAACAGATGGACAATGGCCATGTTGAATTTTCTAACTTTCAGTTCCCATGTATTGTCATTTTTCTGTTATTGTCTTGAATATTAAGTTGTCTTGTGTTGCAGCCTGCAGATGGGGTACAAAAGCTCAGTGTCTTGCAAGCGCAGTTTTGTGCCCACCCTTTCTGCAAACATTTTAACACATCATTAGGCTCATAATATGGAACATTCTGCTGAACATACATACATGAAGATACATACATGTACATACATTCACACATAGATACACACATACATATATACATACACACACACAAACATACACGCACACACACACGTACCTACCTACATTAATGTGAACATGCATGTGGGTCTCAATAGTTTTCATTATCTATATTCATGTACTACATGATGGCCATATATCTCTTGATAAATGCTTCAAAATGTTTCCCTTTTTTTCGGGTTCACTTCAAAATTTGTGGTAGTAGTTTACTTATCTCAATTCAAATGGCGTCACTTTCTGTTTTTTTTTTTGACAAGCTGTGTGATATAATGTGTCTAGTGTCTTCCTTTTGCAATGCGATCATCATCTCATTTCTCTTGGGACAGCTTCAAGAGGCGAGAGCCTCCTTGGAGGACGACAGAAACGAGCTGGAGAAAAGATGGGAGGTTAAGATGAAAGATCAGAAGAAGAGATACAGCAAGGATACCAAAGAACTCAGGGCTTTGTTGGAAAACATGGCAACCACATTAAAGGAAGAGAAAAAAGGCGGGTCAGATAGTGAGAGAAGACATCGTAAAGAGATCCAGAATGTCTTAAAGGTAAGCCAGATTTCTGACGAAAAGCTTATATAGAAATAACTATCATGACATGTGGGAACCGAAATGCTTGCATCTGTCAGGGATTAAACTCCGAAGAGCTATTTACTGACGTTGGGAAAGCTTTAGCAAGTTTGGCATTTGTTTATACATATTTGCTTGTTTTATTTATCATGAAATTAATGACATCAATGAATTTTCATCTTAAAATAAAATATCACTTATTGTGCAGATTGTGATAATCAACATTATTTTTATTTCTAGTTCAGTTTCTCAAGATTTAAATTTTTGACAATATTTTAAATTTCATTCGGGTCTATTTGTTAAATTTTAAATTCTTGTTGGAGCTGTGATATTTTTAACAAGTTTGAAGACTCCCTTGATACCAAGTAACACTGTTTTTGCCGAAGAAATAGTTTGGTTTTGTCTACTAATATTACAAGACTGGCAATTTGAAAAGAACTGATCCTGCATTAATTAAGAATTATTAACAATTTTAATATCTTATTGGTAGCTGTGCGTTTAAAGCAATTACTTTACCATTCAAAAAACAGCTGTGGTTACTAAATTTCATATGTAGTGAATGTCTGCATTTCATATTGTATTTCCAAAATCTATTTGCTACCTTTGGAATATATATTTGCTACCAACAGTGAAGTTGCTACCTACTTTGCTACCTACATTGCTACCTACATTGCTACCTACTAGTTTTGCTACCTACTAGTTTTGCTACCTACTAGTTTTGCTACCTACAGTGAAGTTGCTACCTAAATTGCTACCTACTAGTTTTGCTACCTACATTGAAGTTGCTACCTAAATTGCTACCTACTAGTTTTGCTACCTACAGTGAAGTTGCTACCTGATTGCTACCTAATATTTTGCTACCTACAGTGAAGTTGCTACCTAATATGTTGCTACCTAATATTTTGCTACCTACAGTGAGTTTAAGAACATTCTATGATCAGTGAGAGCATTGTTAAAGTTTTCTTTGTCAGTAACTGATGTAGGCAGACATTCTATTTGTGACATAAAGCATTCTTGTTTGCAGAAATCAAAGGAGTATGAAGCACAGCTGAAAGAAAGAGAGAGGGAGTTGCATGAAGTTAAGCAACTGAAACCAACAGTGAGTTATCAAAATCTTGCTCAAATTTTTGTGAAAGAACTGCTTTTGGATGACATGAAAGTTGACTTGCTGATGAATTTATTACCATAAAGAGAAACTCTTTGTTGGATTGCAAAAGAGGAAATGTTTAGATCTTGTTCTTTGCAACAACCATGAGAATTGAAAACTTTGTAGCCTAACACATTAGCTATATAGGGTATTGATGCCTAGGCTTAACAAGATTAGCATGTCAGCATCCCTGCCAATGCAAATTATTCTGTAGCGTATTCTTAGCATACAATATTTAAGAGTGTCTCTATTACTCTGTTTTGTAAGGACATCTTGTCAGATAAGTGGTTACTACGGGAGATATTTTGGATATATATATCAAAGCAATTTCCTTTTGGAGATTTCCAACAGGACCAAAAATTTGCTTGTCAAATATATTTTGGCATATGCACTTTTTTCTTTCCCCTGTCTTCATTCTAATCAGTATTTTTCAAGAACAGTTGCATATTGTGTCATCTGATCTTTCATCATTTTCCTCCTCATAAGCTTAATTTAAAGGTGAGTTCATTTGGTGTCCATATCATTTCCAGAAGCAGAAAACGGAAGAGGCCAAACCTCCTCCATCACCAACTCCACCCAGCATCCGATCCCCAACTCCTGAAACCTCTGAAGAATCCGAAGAAGAATTGGTTGAATCTGGTAAATTATTCTTGTCATCAACAAAGAACTTTTGAGCATTGTGATAATTTCTAGGGATTTTACTATCCTTCAGTTTAAAGCTTGAGTTTTTCGTCGACTTTTACCGTATTCCTTAGCAAAACTGACTGGTAAATGAAAGATAAGGTAAACTAGAGGTACAATCTATGATAATCTACTTAAATCAGAGCAGCAATGATATTATTAAACCAGACCTTTACAACAGTGTCAGATTAACAACCTCTGGAAACCTAAGGCAATCCCCCCCTCCCTCCCCTCTTAGGTTTTTCAGGCACAACCCAAATGCAGGTTTTGCCTAGAAGTGTTCACAGAGGCCCTGTGACTTTGGGGCCTTGTGACTGTGGGGGGGGGGGGGATGGAGGGGTGGCCTAGGCTCTTGCCTCATCTGCATATTGGAGTATACAGACATCAACTTTTCTTTTGCAAGGTTAACATTATATTATAACTTTCTTAACAAGAAGCAGTGAAATGGCCATGAATGCATAAAATATCTTGGATTGAGGATATCCTGTTATGTTTAGAGTGATCCAACTTTCAATCCAACAAAGAATGCAGTGTGAACTAAGTCAGCAACATCAATTTCTTGTGGCTTCTTGATCACCTATTTAAAGAAGAAATAACAATGACAACATTTTTATCAGATACATTTATTTTTAATTCAGAGGAGCTAACTAAACAGAAGATGGTAGAGGCCATGAGGAGACAGATTGATAAAACTCTTCAGTTGAGATTAGAACAGAAAGGAATACCACAGGTAAGAAGCATCAGGTCATGGAGGTAATCTGGGGTACCTCAGGGGTGTGTGAGGAAGTATGTAGACAATAAAGCTGTTGTTATAACTGAACAACAGGCATCAGGGTTGGTTAATGATAAGTGATAGAATGGGAATATGATATGACAGATTAAAATAACAGAGAATAATTCAGTTTTATTTCGATTTAATTCAGTCTGCCAATCAATCTGTCAATCTATCAATTCAGAAACTTTTCAGAGATACGAGGTGGGTTAAGGTGAGCCAAGCTTGAGAAGGCAGCCTGATGAGTGTGTTAGTAGGATTAATAGGTTGATAAGGATATAGAATTACTGGAAAAGTATAGCCAAGCAATTTAGGTGACTGCAGATGAATCATTATCTACCACATTTCTGATCTAGGGGATGCTTTTACTCCTATAATCTCTTCAATTATTGGAATGACTTCTGGCCACTCTAATCAACCTTTTCGCCCAGTTTTCGTTTTTCTCTCAGTTCAACTTTTTCATGGTGATATGTACTCCTTGCACATTTTCTTAAAGTATGTGTTTTAGTGTAGTGCTGTTTATCTATGGAGATGGTTTTCCTCACTTGAGATATACTTTTTCCTTTATCTTCTTCCTGACAGGGAGTACAGGGAATATCAAACCAGGCTCTGGATACAAAGACGAGGCAGATGAAACAGGACCGACAGTCTCTCGCTAAGAAACACACAAAATTGTACGACATAAGAGAACAGCTGCGCAAAGATATCGAACAGCAAACCAGAGGGAGGAAGAAAGGTGATGGAAGAGGCCAGAAAGGTCAAGTCAGATCAGGTGAGGATGAAAAAAGGGTAGCTCAGTGGATGATGATGATAGTGGTGGTTGATGGTGGTGGTGATAATGATGATGATGATGATGATGGTGATGGTGGTGATGGTAATGGTGATGGTGATGGTGATGGTGATGGTGATGGTGATGATGATGATGATGATGATGATGATGATGATGATGATGATGATGATGATGATGATGATGATGATGATGATGATGATGATGATGATGATGATGATTGTGATGGTGATGGTGATGATGATGGTGGTGATGGTAATGATGGTGGTGATGGTAATGATGGTGGTGATGATGATGGTGGTGATGATGGTGGTGTGGTGGTGGTGCATTAACCTTCACCATTTTTCCAGACCTGGATCGTTTTCTTATTATACATATTATCTTTTGGGCAGAACTTTACTGTCATCAAAGTCATTATGTTAATTCTCACAAATATTTCACTACTTGGAGTGAGAAGTACTGTGTTATTTTGCATGTGCAACTGACACATTATGTATGGTGGCTATGCTATCCAAAGTTGCAAGTTTAAGCTCATTTTGGATTTTGTTACCATTTTGGTAGACCATTTCTGATGACAAACTCATGGATTTCTCCTGGATGAAAAGCCCCAGCTTACTTGAGCCAGCTAAGGCTCGAATCCACAACCTCCGAGATGCTAGGGGTTATTACTTCTGATACCACTGCCTTTATTCACTCGATCATAACACTGGTTAGTTCCTTAATTGTAGTAATATAATACAACCAGCTCCTTAAAGTCTTCCTAAATGTCTTCTTTTCATCTCCTAGGTTCTGCCAGCTTGCAGTACTCCAAACCTGCCAACCAGTCATCATCAGGAACCTTCCCGAGATCTCAGACTCTGCCAAGGTCTATTCTTGCTAAACCTAAGGAACAACCTAAGAGACCTGCAAAAAGGTCAAACTCGCTACCTGGCTCGAGTGCCAGGAGAAAGACACCTCCCCCAGTGGCCCCCAGGGATCAGGGGAGGGGTTCCCCTTCCGTAGTCAGGTCAGCCTCTAGTGGGAGTGGAAGAAGGCCAGGTACTGAAGTGAGAACACCAGGTCAAAGGTCACAGCCATCAACATCCACCCCGAAGAACCAAAGTCAAGCTAGAGTTTCGGTACCAAGGGTGTAAGTGTCTTCACTTCAATTACTTTGTGTTTAGGTTTGTGTGCGTGCATGCATGTCTGTGTGTGTGTTTTAGGTCTATTCAATGAGTTCGAGAGGCAAAATTGTAATATTTAAGGAGAGAAGCAGTTTTGATCGTTTTCTATAGTTATATGTGCAGAGATGACCAGTTTTGTATCTTGTAAATCTGCAATATCAGAAAGTGAACTATATTTGGTCCAAATCTATGGAGACACGTTATGACCAAAGTGTTTTGTTTCTCTGCTCCATAAACACTCATGTTGTGTTCTGAACATTTGAAAATCATTCAGTGTTCCTATCTGGTTTCTGTCTGAAATGATTGAAGTACAGAGATGCAAATGGAATGCCATCATCAACCACTTTATCTTTCAATTTAAAAAAAAAAGGTCCTTGGTTTGCCTTTCTTCTGTCAGTTCGTTCGAAGATGATCTAAGCGATGATGAAAGTGACGATGATGAGGATGACGAAGATGAAGATTTGTCGCTGGAAGACGAAGAAGAATCGGAGGTCACCGATACACCTGTAGCCAAGCCACACCCACACCAACGCCAGGCAGCTCCCGTCACGATACCACGAGCCGACCCCGTCCCAAATGGAAAGGCACAGGTTGGTACTGACTGTACACTAGTGTCTACTTACTGACAGTAGCTAACTATGTGTGTATTTTCTGGGATGATGGTGGTGTCTAACACTTCTGTTACACCTCATTCAAAACTAGGTCAGATTACCGGCATTAGACGTTTCTTTTTGCGCGAGTCTTCACACCCTTTAATGGCTTATTACCCACATTGCTGATAACTTACCCCTCTCTATTCCCCCATTTTTCTACTTCATTATTCAGGGCTATGATGCAGAAGACAGCGACTGGGACTCGGAAGATATCAGCGCCCTCGATGAGGTCTCGGCCGGCAAGATGCAACGAGGAGGAGGTCGGCCATCTTCCAGCACTCCAAAGGTGATGAACCTTTCACTCTCACTTCCTGCTTATCTTATCAAATTACATCAATCCAGTATATTTACAGATTAATGGACAAGGACTCCTTTTCTCCTTCCTTGCTTTGTAACAATAACTCTTAAACTTGCTCTGCAATCAGAATTTTGGCTTCCTGATATCAGACCTCCCAGCGAAACCTTTCAAACTTTTATTAAAAAACCGACTCTTTATTTTTCAAAAATACTCTTTAAAACCAATTTAACAACCATTATTTTTACTTTTATTTAAAAAAAATTTTTTAAAGTTTAGGTTAGAGTAGAAATATTTTAATCAGTCATGCTAACCATTAAGTTTGTGTGGACAGCCAGGCATGATTCATGCAGTGATAGAAAACAGACTCACCAAACAATAGTGAATGTAAGTCAGGTATTTTAAATAAGGGCCACAAATGATGTAAAAATGGGCATAGATGGTGAGTATGTTAGAAATTAACTTAATTTTGGACCTTTAAAAACCTTGATTTACATGTTTGAAGCATTTAAAGACCATTCTTTCTTCTTTTACAACCTTTAAAAAAACCTTTATTTTGTTGAAGAGCCGCTGGGAGGTCTGTTATATGTTAAAACCAGAAAGTGTGATGAACTTTTGGTCTTACGTTGTAAATCAAAACGACAATTACACTGCAGTGGCTTTAAGACGGATCAAACTTGATTAATAGTTCGTAGAAAATTCCTTCCACTCAAATTGAAGGATAGCTTGCTTTATCGCTCTGTATTAAATAATTAATGGTAACGATATAAATGAGTTTGTTTGCAAAACAAATTTACGACAGTTGCCATAGCAACAACATCTGACATGTCCTTCCCATCATAATTTGTTTTGATTTAAATGACGTGTTTTACCGTGCATTCATAGGGTCCCATGGTATCAGAGTTGTCAAAGAGTATTGAAGCTCAGCTCCAAGGCAGACATTCTACAAAGAAGCCTGTGGGTGGGATCGATCTCAGTGGAACCGGAAGAAATGGCGCTCTTAGTCCAGACCCTAGGACTGCCTCTCCGTCTCCAAGGATACCTGTGAGTTCATCAAGAAATAGTTTGTTAATATTAAGATAAATAAAATTGGCAGGGTTGATATTGTGGGGATGGGGAAAAGGAGGAGGGATGGAGAGGGTTGGGGGAGGGGGAGTGGGGTGGGGGAGGGGGGACAGAAAGAGCATTTTGACCTCATTCTACTTGCTTAGGAAGCTGTAATGTTGAATCTTATATCAAACAGATTGTTATCTTAAAAGATCTGCTTCCCTCTGCCAGGTTGTTTATCACTTACCGCTCATCTCTCCATTTTGCAGAAAATTGTTCAATTACTCAGTTGGAATGAAGTGAACAATAGAACATTTTTCAGATAAGTGTTGAATTGACGAAATCTGATAAGTTTGTCAATTAAACATTTTGCAGAAAAATGTTCAATTGCTCAGTTAAAGCAACTGAGCAATCCAACATTTTCTGATATTTGATAAGATATTATCTTGTTATCTAAACAATTTACTGCAAAATGTAAACTTGTTGGGGCAAAGTTTTCTTATGTTGATGGCACTTTTAAGCTTCAGTATAAAAAAGAAGCCAAGCACAGAGTAGGTCGACGTAAGATTTCCCTGGAATTGTAATAAAATCTTCACTTTTGCCTGTAATCTTATGATGTAATTAGTTAGGTTAGAACACACACTCAGACACCCCTCCGTCACCCAGCCAAATTCCTGTTGAAAGAATCGCTGAGTGTTTGGTCTCTTGAATTTGCAGAAACTGAGTGTTTGGTCTCTTGAATTTGCAGAAATACCACCGTTGTTGAAAAATTAAAAGGAATGACTGGCATGTTAGATTTTTTAGAAAGTGGCTTTGCCAAATTTTATATGAATATAAAATTGTCAGACCACTTAAGTTTCTTTTATTTGATGGTTACAACAAACATGTCCATTGTCTTGCTGTAAATGGTGATAATCTTGATCCCAATAAACTAATTTCATTTTCCCATCCAGACAATTCCAGATGCTGGAGAAGAAACAGATGATAGTTTAGCGATCTCATCTCTGGATGGAAGCATCTCGTCTCCACCCAAGCAACAGACCAGGAGTCAACCTGCAGGCTCAAAGTAATTCTATTTCTTGTACAAATTTGTTTTTAAATTTGAATGTAGGGGAAAAGCCTGGCCATCACTGAAGAGCATAAATATTTATTTTGTTAAATAAAATATAAAACTAAATATTAGGAGTGGTAGACAAGTGGTGTCCAGAACTAATTGTAAAGTGAAAAAGATAAAAATCTTAGAGGAGAGATGAAAATACTTGTAAATATTGTTGAAGCAGTGATTAAAAAATTAAAAGAGAAACAAGTTACTTACATATGGCTTTGACTGTTTCTGAATTACTTCAAAGATTGAGTTCTTGACTTCTGTATGATGAAGTATGACTCTAACTTCAAGCTGAACTGTACTGTGAATTGTCTGTATCTGTAATTGTCTGTTTAACTCTCTGTATGTCTATTTTGCTGTCTTGGTTCTTACCTGTGGTATTCCTCTTTGTTCTAATCTCAACTGAAGAGTTTTATCAAGTTTTTTTTTTTTTTTTTTTTTATTCCCCATTTTTTTTTATCTACTTTTTTTTTCCAGGACAATTTCCTTTATACATTCTCTTACACAGGCTCTCTAGTGGATAAGCAGTTTGCTAACAGTTTTATTTTTATTTATTTTTTTTCCATTTTTTTTTCATCAAGTTCATCAATTTAACAATCAGTTCTTAATATGTATGATTGATGAAATTTTTTTCTTTTTACTAAATGTTTCATCAAATCAGAACAGATAAACATTTCAGATGATACAGGTGACAATAATTGCTTTTAATTCTATGCTAATTTTGTACTTTTACATTTAGTTGAACTTGCACAAGGCATCGAGCTATTTTAACGAATTTAATTCATTTAATTTCATCGAACGTTTTGATAAATTTATCATCACAATCCAATTTCGATTAACCATTTTGGTGAAACCATTTTCCTTTCCAGTCGACCTCACCCAGGTCAGCCCACCTCTGATGCAAGCAATACTTATGGCACAAGTGTCTGGGGAACGTCATCAAATAAAGGTCAGGACTTTCTTCTACTCTTGTAAAATCCTGCTGTGATTGTTAAGAAACTCATAGTTAGTGTTTCTTTTTAAATATTTATACACAAGATAAATAGGAACATTTATGATATGTGAGTTTGGCTATCAAGGCTTAAAATTGTGAATACAGTCTTTGAGAGCCTGCTGTATTTCTGCCTAGGCTCAGAGTAATATTTGTGGCTATATTTTTTATATCATTGTAGGCTGTTCAACCTAACCTGTTTGGATATCACACACAGTTCATGTTTTCTAATGGTAGGCTGCTCAGCCTAACCAATTGAGAACAAAGTGTGAACGGATTTATTAACCGTTTCTCAGGTAAAGTTTGGAAAAATTTGAATACTAAACGAAATATATATATCAATCAGTAAATATTTATGATTGATAATATACATCAATTTATGACAGTGGCATCAACCCATACATTTTCAATTTTCTTTTCATCAACAGCTAATTCTGCTCATGGTAGCACTAAAGGAACCAACAAGACCTCCACGGTATCCGTCACCGATTTTGATGACGACGATGACCTCGATTTGAGTGATTTCTGAAAATTTCTGAAGGTAACCGGTCATCTTAGGTGCAACAGAAATAAAGATACTACTAAAGTTGTGTTTAATTGTTATACATATTTCCCATAATTGAGGATTCACACTTGATATAGGAGGGTGGGGTGTTAGAGGGGTCAGATCTCAAGTTGAGTGATGTAGGAGGGTGGCGTGTAATTGGGGGTTAGTGAGAGATGAGGAGGGTGGAGGTTGGTAGATATTTTTGTAATCCAACCTTAAAATTTATTGGTAGATTTTGGTTGTAATAAGTATAAAGTGAATCCCCAGAACGACTTTCAAACATGGTTTGGTTATATTCATAACTTATCCTGAAATCAAATGTGGAATGACTGTGTACAGAATTGTAGGTACCTGACCAAATATGCATTTATTGAAATAGCTGCTCTGCTAGTCTTCCAGATTGTTTTGATATGCCTCTCTTTATGCATCCATGTCATCTTTTTAGAGAAATTTTAGCTCCACTTGTTCACTCTCTTTTGCTTGCATCTCTGCAATTTGACACATTGTACTGTCATAGTGAGGATGATTAATAAATTACCACAGACACTTTGGGTATGAAAATATGTAGTGACAAGAGAAAAGAACTTGATGGAATTTCTTTTCTTACCCATATGGATGAGCTTTCACAGTTTTCAACTAGTGACTAAGAATACTGTTCCTGTGCTCTATCAAAGAGCCTATCAAGCCTATACTTGTGAACCAATCTCTCCGAATTTTCTGTAATTCTAGCTAAGCAAAGAATATTATGTGTCTCTGTTAAAGTTTATCCATGGTAGGCTGGTCAACCTAACCTGTTGAGGGAACAAAACAGGGTGTGATACTCACTCTACATTGCCTTAGCTTCTGTAGATTGAGAGAGCTTTTGAATATTTTCAAAAAATATTTCATCATCTGTAGTTACCTATTTACTTTGTACCATTGTAATCTACTTAATAACAATTTTTGTGTTTTATTTGCTGATATGGATATTTAAACAATTAACTCACCAAGACACTGTTTGAAAGTTGTAAAAATGGTGTAAGAAAAAATAATAATTATCCACACTTGATAAAGTATTAAGATTTTAAAATAGCCAGTAATTTTGACAATAATTGTATATAAAAATGGAAATTGGTGCTTAGATTGCTTAAATATGATTGCCATGGTAACAGAAATATCATTTGAGAATCTGTTGTGATGATTGTAATTATAATTATACCAAAGATAATTCTCAAATAAACATTAAGTTCTCCTGATGCTAAAGAGGTAGAGCAAGTTGTTTGCACTTAGAGTTGTGTTTGTTAGATTTTGTTTTGTTTATTTTAATAGCATTTCCTGCTATCAACAATGAACCACTCTAAGTAATCACCAATCTTCTCACACTTTGTGATTTGATCTATTTCATCACCTTTAGGTAGTCTTCATCACTTTTATCAAAAGGTTTCTTTCAAAATAGTACTTTCAAACCATAAATGCTTACAGTTTGTAAGTAAAGTATGGGTAGAACCTGGGTTGGATTATATGTATAATTTTCTGATTTTTTAAATTTTTTTTATGGAAAATACCAATATTTGCAAAAGGAAAGACCTTCATTGTTCCATGGTAACCAGTGCTGAAAGAAATGACTTCTTGTTTTTGGAATTTGGCATGGCTGGTTTGGAAACAGTAATTGGGTGTTAAGCAATGTTTATCAAGATGATAGGTGTTATTTACTTCATGGGGAATATTATGTTCCACTTTCCAATTGGTAGGACCCTGTTTTGTAAATTCAAACATATTTCAGCTATTTTTTATGAGGGCAATATTTTTTTAAATGAAGGACTTTTCACATTTGATTTAATTGTTTACAGAAGTTAGCAAATACCAAAAAAACTTTATCAACCTTTGATTACAATAGATTAAATAAAAACATACTATGCTATTCCACTTGAAAATTTATAATTAAGCCATTAATTTTAAGAGCTTCTGATCTGACTGAAGGTTTTGCCTATATAAATGTTAAAAGGCTGATGTTTTTTTATCCTAGCAGGATCTTCACTAGAGGTGACCAGTTGCTTTCTAAAAAAGATTCCAAATGTAGGCTGATTCAAAAATCAAAACAATCGATTTTTTAAACTGGAAATTTTAAGTTGAACACTTATTAAGGTATTGCATTTCATTGTAAATTGGATTATATTTTGGAAGAAACCCTGTGGTTCCATGAAACTACTGGTTAAAATTTCCATGTGTATATTTTCACAAAGAAAGTAAGAATTTGATTAAATACATGTATAAATAGTTGGAAACGGGTAAAGTCAAGAAATAATTTGCTTGTTAGTAGCCGAACATCTCTGATAAATTTTTCATACATATATTATACAGATAGCAACTATTTCCCATTAATAAGCCTTTAAGTTTCTAAAGATTTGTCAAGGAAAAAAATTATAATATTTAATTAGAAAAAAATAAGCTGTTTGAGAGTTGCTTTTCTTTGACTTGTTCAAAAATATCTGAATTTTTTTTTTAACCACTAAGAGGTGTTATAATTGTTATATATTGCAAAATGGTTGATGCATTGCATTGTTATGCACTTTTATTGTAAAGGCTATAGCATTTCTATGAAATATGTAAATTAGTTGATGTTTATTCATTGTCTCTATGGTATTTGTATCTATGGTGATTGAAGTTGTTATTGTTTCTCTTATGCTTGTGAGATTTATTGATGTCCTGTACTAAGTTCGTTTTTGTGCGTGTGTGTGTGACATTGTGCTTTTATGTCAGAAAGGTTACATTGATACGTAAATGTCTTGGGATTAATGGCAAAATACCCCAAAACTCCGTCCAGTGGATAGGCCCTTGAAGAAAAAAAAACCACCTTGTGGTGCACCTTGCCAATTGTTTTATTTATTTTCATTTATCTTAATTCATTAGCATATTATGCAAGCTTCCTTTTGATATGTCAACTTCTTGTTAACACTATTCATTCAGAACTAACCTTGTTGTTCAAAACTGATGTGGATCGCTCATCACCTTCAGTTTTATGAATATTCATTTTCCGATTGTTTCTTTGCTATTCTTTAATGAATTACTAACACTTTATATGGTAGTAGCTCAGTTTGATTTTAACTTAATTTAATATGAAGCAAAGGTAGGATATAAAATTGTCATAAGTAACTAATGAAATTAACAACATGTATTCCAAAAGAGAATAGGTCGACATTTTTCAATACCAGAAATATCCAGACTTTAAACATGGAGCATTTGTAATATGAGTATTAGTTCTAATACAACAAATGCTAAAGAGACTTCTAGTGATGTCCCTACATGCATCAGTGTCCTAACATTGCTTTTGTCTAATTGTCACATAATTTTACTTGTCCTTTTTTTTAAATATTCGTTTTGAAAGTGAAAAGTTTTTATCAACTGCCTAAAGTTGTCACCTTGAGGGTTATCACTTATTTATCACCTTGTACTTTTGTTCATTATTATGTACTTACTCATTGAGCATATAACTGGTCTATTATATTACAGTTCTAACTAAATGTTCTGTGTTGCATTAATTTTTTTTTTCTTTTCTCAAGTTTATATAATTCTATTTTATAGTTGGTAGTGTTCTGAGACAATTTGATGAATATGGGTTTTCTAAATTGTGGTGGGGGTGGGAGGGGGGCAGGTCATGGAGGTTTCATTTAGCCCTTGAATGTCATCTATTGTTAAAGATGGCCATTCAAGCCTTTCCATACTCATTTCCAAGTAAGCTGCTTTTTATTGTCTTAATTGAGGAAGGGTGTGAATAGGGGGAGGTCAGCTGAGGTCAACTAATTTGCAATATATTGCTCACTCAGAGGGCACTGCACATAACTGTCTTTAGAATCCCGACACATCTAATATTCTCATTCTACACTATTTCTTGGATGACAACCAAAATAATGAGGCAGACATATTTGTTTAGGCACATTCCATCTTGTATTGCACCTTGTATATTATTGTTCACTGATAATGTCAACTTTTTTAAAAACAGATCTCTTTAAATGAAACGAAAAACAAAAAACGGAGAGAAAAGGGGAAAAAAAAAATCTCAAGAATAGTCATCTCACAAGAATACAAAATGCTGTACATTTCATGAAACTGAATGGTAAGGTATCATCAACTTTTCTTAATTTTTCTATACACAGTACAGGTTTATTAATATATGAAAGAGCCCTACTATAATATAGATCTACTTCATCAAGTGTAACCATGATGACAAGTGTTTCATAATCTTCATTTAGAAGAGCGGGAAGCTGTGATCATACGACAACATGGCGACCCATTTCAGATTTGGTAAATAATGATGAATTTGGTTCCCCCTATCGCCCCCCCTATCGCCTCCCCCTTCCAATAAGTGATTCCAGCTCAACAATAATCATAGTTGTTCCAAAACTAAGTACTCCCTTTCAAGAAGTTAAAATCTGAAAATACTTTATCATGATTTATGTAAAAAACATTATTCAATGACTGTTAAGAAGATAAAATTTCTTTTCCTCTTCCTCACTACTTATATTTGTTTGCCAAAAAAGCAGAGAATTTTTAATTTTTTTTACTATAAAGAGATTCAAACTAGAGATCTGAAATTCCAATTAGTGGATTTTACTAGATTTCGGTAAAGGTTGTCAGTAATTGGCCTAAAATATTTAGGAAGTTATTGAAAGATTAATTCCTCCAGGTTCTGATTCTCAAAAGTATTCTCATTCATTGAAGTCAAATGTCTGCTGTGTGGGAAACTTACTTTTAGAATGGCCACACTCATTAGCCACAAAACATGATGTTCTAAAGAGCAACACAAACAAAGAAGAAAAAAATTGAATGTGCTGTGATAGAACTTTCACTGTACAAAATAACTATCAATTTTGGTTGAGTAAATGTACAAACAGCCTCTCTGTATAGTCTTACCTTAATAGCTCCTTTTCTTACTTTTTTTTTTTTTTTTGACTAAACGAAAATGAAAATCTAAAATATATCATACAAGTTTGGCATGTTCTATTTAAATCGCTCTTTGCCATAACAACGGCTATTGTATCTCACGACCTTATTGTTTTAATTAATTCCACTTTTTTGCTATTAAAATAAAAAATTGTCAACAGAATAGTTAGCAAATGTACCCACTATGCTTACACGACAAGCTAATGAGATGCGCACTTTGAAATGACAATTAACTAAGAAAACAAAATATAGTGTAGAGGGACGTAACGAAACTTGTCCCGTTTAAAACTTCCCGTGAGTTTTAAACTCATCGAGAGGAGGAATGTGTGTTCTATTTTGCACAAATAACTGCTTAAATAAGATACAAAAACACTTGTATTACAAAAACCAAAAAAAACTTAGGAAACAAACTACAAAGTATCAATTGCCTTTTGGTAGTTTCTTTGAAAATACAAAAACAAAAATATGTTCTTGTGGTATATTAATCAGTTTATTAATCGGTTATTGCGGTTTATTAAGAAGGGGGCTAAAAAGGGGGCTTCAATTTGCTTTTGGTTCAGTTATCCAACAGGGAGGTGGGGGGGGGGGGGGCCGGAGCTGTAAAGCAAGCAATGCATTTGGCTCATTGGACTTAACTAGCACCTTATGTTTTTCATATCCACTAGTTTTGTCGTTTATTGAGATTAGGTGGGGGGGGGGTGGAATGGGGGAGGAGTAGGACCAAACTGCCCCATTTCCAATTAAAAAGATACTGCAAACTCAAGACATGACAAAACAATTCAAATGCAGTATGCTAATACAAAATAAGATAAAACATAAATATTACATATCACAACTGTGACCTAGTTATTCTTCTTCCAGCCTCTTCGTTTATCTTCATTTTCAAAACTTTGATAACATTTGAGCTGTTATTATTAGTCTCTCAACATATTCAAGCAATTCCTTTTCGTTGAGTTGATTTTCATCAATTTCTCATTGCTAATTAACAAAAGTAAAAACTCACAACAGTCTAAGTTCACTTTTCAACTTTCATTTCCAATAATGTCAACTTCTTTATGTAAAGCCTGTATTTGCTACTTAAAAGCCCGGCAAAAGAAGAAGACAAAGATGTTTGCAACAACTCCAATCATAACACAAGCAGTTTTATCAGTTGATTCAAACAAAACAATCTGGCTAAGCTTCTTCATCAGAGAGATACTTTTCAGAATCCCCCCCCCCTCCCCCCCCACCTCCTCAAGTGGCTTTTCTTTCACACCAAACAGAGCTTTTACTATACAGTGCTCATCTCCTAATTTTGTGCAGGAACAAATGTTAAAAATGTAAACACAACATGCATACCACGTCTTTGCTGCATGAATACTGAATGCTATCACACATATCAATACTATACGATATTATATAATCCCTTATTCGTGGGGATTGGGTTGATCGGTACCGCCCCCAAAAACCGAATTATAGGGAAAGGACAACTGAAGAATAAAGCTATTTGCAGTGTTTTTGTGTTGATCAGGAGGCTGATATAATTTATTTCTCTTGTTTCTCCTTACATTATACGTCCTGAGATATACTCGTATATGACGGAATTATGATTTTTTCTATGTCACGACAACACACACTCGCACCTGTCAGACGGCTTTCTCACATTTTGTTTGCGATGGATGCATCTTTCCAATATCTGATTATCCCCCCCCTCCCAGTCTCCCACCCATTCACAGCCCATACCTCCCCCATGGCTAATCAATATATTACTCTCCCTCCCGTAATCCCTAATCCATTCTATGTATTAGTTACAAACTGTTCCTCATTCCATTTCTCATTTTCCCTCCCCCCCCCCTACCACCTGTTCACGGCCCATACCTCCCCATGGCTAATCCCTATATTACTTTCCCTCCCCTAATCCCTACTCCCTCTATGTGTTAGTTACAAACTGTTCCTCATTCCTTTTCTCATTATCCCCCACCCCCTCCCTTCCACCCGTTCACATCCCATACCTCCCCCATGGCTAATCCCTATATTGCTCTCCCTCCCCTAATCCCTACTACCTCTACGTATTAGACTTTACAAACTGTTCCTCAGTCCAGTTCTCTCAATCGTGCCTCTAGACTACTGTTCATCGGCACCTCCATCGAATCTTTCACCTGGACGGCTTCTACTCCCTCCGTCGTCGTCGGGGGCGCTGGTGTGGTGGCCTCCTCCTGGTTCAGCGAGGCCAGCAGTCTGTTGATGTCCTCGCTGTTAGAGTAATGCGACTGGTCGTCCATGGGACTTGGAGACTGTTCCACTTCTTTGCAGGGGGATGATGGTAACGGCTCTGAAGGTTTGATGGGTCTCGGAAGTTTGAAAGGCAGAACAGTATCTAAAGGAGCAGACAAAACAAAAGCCTTTGAAATTTGATGCGAGCATCGACATCTGATGAGGACTAATTGAGCAGGTCACTGCTGATTTCTTGGGACTAAGTAAACGCTGTGCTAACAATATAATCAGAGACAAGACTTTATTTGCTTCTGAGAAATCAACCCAAGTGCTGCTCGGTAAATATCTTAATTTCACTTCATATTTACGATTGAATTAAGATGTACTAACTTCAATAATTTCCAGCTATTTTGACTGGGGAGTAGGGGGGGGGGTCTTATCCTCTATCATGCAAAAGAAAACTTTTGTACAAAATAAAAATGGCATTCATATTCAAGACTCTTTTTAATGTGCAGGAAATATTTGGCACAAATTAAAGGCTGAAATTAGTATTTCACCCTCTCTCTTCACTTTAACAGTCACTGGGGTTTTACCTTTCCTCTGATAAAACAAGATGTAGATGTTTTCTGCATCTTCAAGCGAGGGCGCTCTCTCTTCGATGGTTTCATCGTTGCAGTACTGCCAGGAGTCGGTGATGGGGTTTCTAACGAAGGAGGTGTAATGGCCAGCGTTGACGCCTGCAATAATGAAAAGAGTCGGTTACGGGATAGTGTCGTTGCTATGGTAAGCCATGTATATATCAATATGAGTACATGTTCCTGATATTGTCTGCCTGACCATCCTCAACGATATCGCAATTTTAGCCGAGTATCACAAGCACGAAAATTGATGTATAAAAGATAAAAGCAAATTTTTTTTTTTAATAAATCACACAGTGAATCACACAGCCTGCTGGTAACAAAATGAAACCTAATCAATGTTAGTTTGCTAGCAACAAAATTACTTCTGCATTGGGGAATTGAATGTTTAATGTGACAGGAGACAGAAACTGGGGTGGGTGATAATATTGTTTATTGGGGGGGGGGGTGGTGGACACAAATAGAAGATACATCGCTGTGGAAAATCTGACATTGCAACAACCCTATTATTGAAGATCCCTGGCCTGAATAAATTGTAGAGATAACCCTCTGTAACAAAAGTATGAACTTATGCACCAACGCAAGAACATAAACATAACTTTCAAGACAGTAATTTCACAACGAAAACCAAGGAATCTAACTTCCTATCTGAAGAGTCTGTGTTGGATGTCGTTTCGATGAACATACCTCCAAAATGGCAGACGGCACTCTGAAGGTCATAGACCAATGAACAGTCAGGACTCATGAATTCTGAGAAACTCAGGTCTTCAATCGGAAAGTGAACTTTATTGTCAAGCTTTGTACTCGTGAACTGGTGAAATACAAATCTACAGTGAGGAAAAAAACAAACGAAAAATCCCATTATAAATGTATATACCTTAAAAGGTAACATAAATTATGGCAACTTGGACAATGAAGTTGTTACTCAAATCTTAACTAGAAATACAAAATCTTACAAACTACAGTTTTTTATTCTTTTTGTCGTATAAAGTTCTCTTTATAAGTAATGCTATGAGCAGTCTCCCCCCTTCAACTCACCCCCCCCTCCCCGCCTCATATTTTAAAATCTGTCTCAAGCATTTATTGTAACTACGAGGCTTGAGAAAGAAATTAGTATGGATTCTGTTGGAGGACAATTTATGGAATGTTGATACCTCAAGATGAATTATATATCATAGCTGACTGACTGGCTTCTCATTCTTTACATCCAAATGTGACAACAATACTAATATCTTGTGCTGAGTAATCCTTTACATCTTTTATCATTCCAGGTGAGTTGCTAGTATGTTCGTGATAGCATGTACGCAACAAAGGACCAGTCCAACATTAGGACAAGTCCAACGCTGCAAATATATAAATGTCGTTTGAAGACGTATTTTTTTTAAAGTTATTTTTACATAATATTACTTTTTTTAAATCTCTTGTTTGTTATAACCTCTTATTGTACTTTTATAACCTCCTATTGTTTTTTTTTATATAACCTATTGTATTTTAATAACCTCCTATTGTATTTTAATAACCTCTTATTGTTTTTTACTTTTTTTGTGTTGGTATTTTAGGATTATTTTTATTAGGTTATTATTTGTTATCACTGTATTTATTTCCTTTTTATCGTTTTTTGTCTTTAGGGAAGCGCTTTGATACTTTTTGTGATTTAATGCTACTTAAATGACGTATTTATTATTTATTTATTAACACAGCTACCATCATCATTAGCCTACAAGACTCTCCGAAGCGTGTAGCTGTACAAGTTCCCTATGCATAGAGTCATCTATACAGTGGCTAGATACTTGATTGATTGATACAAACAGTGGCTGAACCGATGATAAGCATCATTCCATTAACGGCTGAAACAACTTAGGGGCGATCGCTCTCCTAACCTCCTTCACCTACGAGCTAGTTCAGAGTTTAAACCATGGAGGAGAATTGTGCAATTGGTCAAGAGGGTGGAATAAGAAGAAAACGCCTGCAGAAGGTTTGTAATTACCTCTTGAGGTAGACGATGAGCGTGTTGGGAAACTTCTGAATAGCAATGGTCTTCATGGCTTTCCGGTGTTTCTTGCATTCTGGGCAAAACCAGGGGTTGTTATCGTCCAGTTCCTCACTGAAGAAAGAAAGTGAAAGAAATAATCAACTGGTTGTAGCCAATGGCCAACAAGGAGTGTGATAAGTATGGGCCTCTCTTATATAATAAGTTTGTCAAATTGGGCAACATTTCACCCTCGATAAACATTTACCAAATAATACTGACATCTGTTGTAATTATTTACCAGACACTGGTATTTATTATTTATTACTTATTTTACCTATTTATATTTTTATTTTATATTTTTTCAATTTTTTAATTATTTATTTATTTATTACTGACATTATTTACCTGACACTGGGTTACATGGTGAAAACAGAAGTGAAATCTGTAACCAAATGCTAAACAAACCACCAACATACATCTTCCCCTGCCTAGTCGTGTGAAACAACCCCACCCCGCCCCACCCGACCCTCCCACACCAAACTCCCAGTCTCACCACTACCATGATGCAGCCTACCTTGCTGTGAAAGCTCTAAAGCAGTCCTGTAATGTGATGGGGTCGTTACTCTCCAGATGGTCCATAGTCTCATGGTCCAGGGAACGGTTGGCCTCCTCCACTGCTTGCAGGGTCAGGTCGTAGAAACAAACGGTCAGGTGGTCGTCCGGAGACAGGGTGATGTCCACCTCTCGTGCCAGATGACAACCAGTACACTGAAGGTCGTACGGACATCTGGAGCAGCGCCTTCCCTTTAAGGTTACAACAAGAGATAAATTCCTTGCGTTGGATGAGGAGAAAATGGCTTTCTACTTTTTCTCTTCTTCTTCTTTTCTTTTAAGAACATGGTAAATTTAGAAAACAAAGATGCCACGCCTCCAAACCCCAATATTGCAAACATGTTGGAAGACAAGGCAATACCTTTGGCTCATTCGTTTATATGAACGTACACGCAGAAGACCTTATTTACATGTCAAGCTAAATTTTCTTGCTTTCAATACGAAAGTCAAAACACTGACGATTTTTTTCTAGGTATGAGAGACGAGCGGTACCGACCTGGCTATCGGTGAGGGCTACGGCAAAGTCTGCAGAGACGGGAGCTATGTTCTCGAGCTGAGAGAAGAGATCGTCACCGCTGACTTTGTTCATAATGTAGAGGACATTGGGATGACCAAACAGCATCATCTGAGGGATGAAGAAGAGGAGAAGATAGGTACATACGATAAGTAAGTATACACTCTGCTTGCATAGTAACTGAGGGAGATCTTAGTATGTGTATTTTCATCTGGTGCAACACTCAAGACTTTGATGCAAGTTTTTTGCCATATAGGGCTGATTTTTTTAAGGGTTGTGTGGTGGTATCAGAGATGAGGGCATAACCAATGACAAATGATACAACTCTTTGTAGTAAGTATGCACTCTGCTTCCATAGTAACTGGGTAGAAATAGAGGGAAAAAATCTGAAACTGGTTATCTCTCAAGGGGGGGGGGGAGAGGGGGGAGGAGGGGTGAATAGCTCATGGTGGGCTGAATGTGCTCAAAGCATATTGAAACTTGAAGGAGATCTCTGTATATTAATAAGGAGTGTATTTTCATCTGGTGCAAGACTCAAAACTTTGATGCAAGTATTTTGCCATATAGGGCTGATTTTTTTTAAGGGTTGTGTGGTTGTCTCAGAGATGAGGGCACAACCCAACACACTGTCTTCAATATTAGCTCTCTGATATCCAAATGTAGATATTCATTGAAAGCCTAAATCTTGAAAAACTTTGGTTTTTGTAGATGATTCAGGACAAAGTGAAAGTTTTACCTTTCTCTCTCCGTTTTCGACCCACTCGTTTCTGAATTGCACAGGAAGCAGCAGAACTCGAAGGTAAGGGAGCGAGCTGATTGTTGGCATCATGGGTACGAAATCAGTTCCAGGGTTCATGTCAGCACGGCACACCTGTAGGGAGATATAGCAAAAGAGTTTCAGTGAGTAATATAAAAAGACTATATAGACTGAATAGATGAATGAGTGAATGGATGAGAGAATGGATGGATGGATGGAAGGTAGTTGCAACTTCCACATCAGAAAATGACAGCTCCAGACATATTAATAACCCACAAATGAAAACAACACCTCTCCTTTCTGTTTGGGACACTTCTTCATTATAATCATATCTTTGCTAATATATATATAGATATTAAAGTTGATGATTACATTTATGCCTTGCTTAATTTTTTTTTAAAACACTCACCGGGCAGGATATGATGTCTTCACTGTAAAGTTTCTTAATTCTCTGCAAAATAAAAATATTCTACAAGTTAGACATCTGGGATGCTAGGCCTAACCCTAAAGGTTGCACTTCCATTTCCATAGTTGTAAAAAGCTTTCGTAAAAAGATCCGATTTATAGCCTTAGTCTTCGGTACAAACTTTCTCTCATTCTGAGGAAGCAGAGTAATTGTCGGAAATAATCTTAAACCAAATCAATAATTATTCAACCAAAACCAAATCCCAATCTACCTTTGGGATCTTTCCTATGACACAGCCATCTCTCAACTTTCATAAAAATAAATTATTTTAATTATGGTACCCCAGAAAAGGTAACGCAATGAATTTCATTTGTAAGTTAATGTGCAAAGATGATGTAATAATATCTGATGTGATTCCGCGGTTTAATTTAAACGTTATGTGTTTTCAGGGAGTTATATCCGACTGGCCGAGATGCAGACTTTTCTCTTCTACGTGATTGTTGTGGGCTAAAAGTGTATGCTGGTTCTGAAATGAAACAGTGTGGCAACATTGACGCAGATAACCACTAATTTATCTCCACCTCATGTGTACATGCAAGGGAGGAAAAACAAATTTATGGCAAACCAATGTGGCTGCTTTAAGATCAAAGGACAATCAGACACAAGGCTTTTCAGATGAGACGTCTAACCAAACTGAAACTAGTTCACTACAACACTATGTACTAACGTTACTTTATAATTTACTATTGTTATGACTCACGCTGACACACTGGTGACAGAGTTTTCCCTGGCAGATGGCATGGATCAGTAATTGGTCACCTGGCATTTCTTCCAAGCATATCACACAGATGTGCCAGTTAGCGTTAAGTTCGTCCTTGACGTCGCTGATCTGTCCTTGATCACCCACCTCCGTCTTGATGTCATCGTCATCATGCCCGGGTGGGCAGCTACTCGGCCCGCCCAGGGCAGGATCCGGCCCAGGTGGGCAGCTACTCGCCCCTGCCAGGCCAGGATCCGAGCTAGTACCTGTATCCTTGGAGGAGGAAGATGGTGCAAGGGAGGAAGGAACCTCATTTTTATCTCCATCTCCTGCCCCTGCTTCTCCCTGATCTGGCAATCCTGCTTTGCTTAGATTTGATGCATCTTCTACTACCATGCTGCTGCTGGTAGCAGTATTTGCCCTTGCCTGGCCTGAGTCTATCTGTTTCAAGGAATCCACTCCGAATGTTGTCATGTTGCTGAACACATCATCATCGCCCTCCTCTGTCTGTTGCTGACCGATGTTCACCGTACTGTCCGGCTCCACCACGGCAGCACTCGCTTCACCTTTACTCCCGCTGGCAAACTTCTGCTTCTCCTCCTCCGACGAAGAGGTTGTGACCTCCGACCCCAGCAGGTCCCATTCGTTACCAAATCCAAAACCAGGAGCGACATACTGAGACGAGCCGAGAGCGGCAAAGTCGGACGTAGAGGATATCGTGCAGGAATCCGTTCCTCCGTAACCGGCGGCCTGATTGATGTCCACAGATAAAGTGGTCCCATTGGAAAGGTCAGAGGTCAACGGCACGGTGATGCAAGGCTTATAGTCAATCTCAAAGGCATAGATGAGACGAAACCCACTGTCGACAGACTGGAGTTGCAACCTGTCTTCCTATTGACAGATAAAAAGCAGAGAAAGAAAAGTTGACCTTTATTTCCCTCATTTAGGGACAAATTTCAGGGACAGAAAATCTTATTTCCTTCCTTCTGTTAGCTTGATAATTCTTTATTAAAATAATGTGAGGGTTTATATACCCTGTAAATTTGTAAAATTTCCCTGCAAGCAGGAGTATCTTGAAGCAAACAGTTTTTGGTCAGTTCTATGCAATATTTTGATAAACACAATTCTAAACATGAGCAACAGGATTATCCAACAAAATTTTTAAAGCTGTTAGCATGACAATTGAAGTTTCTATTCTACCAGTATTGAGAGCTCTCTGAACAGCTAACATCACAATGTCTTTTGTTCGTTTTCCTTTGTCCTATGGAACAATGCCAGTCTTTGTAATTGCTGATTTAAAACCAACATATGATGTCTAAGACAGGAGCAACAAACTTTGGGGACTGATATTTAAAGTCTCAACAACTAAGCAACATCATCACTAATCTATGGTTCGTGTCTGTTGTTCTACTAACGTCTACTGTTGGTTACACAATGACATTGTATACAACTAAATTTGCATAACAACAATCTAATTTGCATAACAACAACTAGAAAAGAAGAAGACCCACCAGCACTCTTGAGATGTGACAGTCTAACCCTTCTGCCAGGACAATCTCTCTTCCAGAGATTTCACCGTAGAGAGTATAGAGAAGGGTTCTCCTCAGCTCAGTGACCGTGTCGGTCTTATTTAGGACCACAGCGTACCTGATGGGTGTTTGACCATGACTCCTTACAAAAGTGACCACTAACGAAAGAAAATACATTGTATGAAAGGTTGAATATCATTAACTACAATTTTAAACCTAGTGCTTTCCAAGACTGCTGTTCAAACATGTGTATGATGTTGAAAAAACCACACCACACACATAAGATACAAGTTGTAAACTATCATATCAACACTACCCCCCCCCCCCCCAAAAAAAAATAAAAAAATAAGTCAAACCTCTGTTTAAACTATAGTAGAGATTAAATTTGGAACACAATCCATCATCATTTTGCACCCCAAAATAATAAATCACATATTCACAGTTAAAAAGAATCATATCCATCGGTTTATGACTATAATAAAAAGGGGAACATATTAAAACAAGAACATTTTGAAACATTTTGTCATGGAACCTACCAAATTGTTTCTCCATGGCTCTCGGTAAAGGCACGGAGAGATACATGAACGGCTCATAAATGATGGATACATGCCCACAAACGTTACAAATAACCTGCAAAGGAACGGAAAGAAATGAAAAAGATCAATATATCTCGATTTATTACTACCATACGACATGTAACAATAAAAAATGGTGCATAGTCTGTAAGTCGAGCTGTTTCCATTCGTTAACGTAGTCTGCGAGATACAAACAGAAAGCCACAATAAAGACGATCAAAATTATGTTAACTATAGATGTGCATGTGGCTGACCCATCTGCATTTAAAAAAAAAATATTATGATAAAATAATTATTCTGGGGGAATTAATTGGACAATTAGTAAAAACTACTGGTTTAAAGAAGCTCGCCATAGTTCATCCCACCATGCTACACACTGTAAATGTTCATTACATTGCCCTTACAAAGCTCTATCTTGGTTGACTTTGGAAATTTTGAAGGAACTGAAAAGAAATTCAATCCCTTTCTAACCAACATACAAGCCTTAAAGACTGTAAAAAACCCTGGTCTTCCATTTCTGTGAACATAGCAGCGCAATACTGACCGTACTCTTGAGTTGGCCGTGAAAGTTATCCACGATGACAGATTCGTTATTCCGCAGGTAATCGTCCCACTGTTTCTCTCCTTCCTGGTTCTTCTCGATGCTCGTCGAGGGCTTCTCCAACTGCAGGGACGACAGATGTTCTTTATTATTCGGTATGAACTCCAAATTCTTTCGGGGGCCTTCCACCATGCTGACAGTGGTGGTCGTTGTCGTCTCCACCTCCTCCTTGACCCGTTTTATGATCTTGGCACTAGTGGTGCTGGACGGTAGGTCTTCCAGCTTGGCGATTAGGTCTTCGTTTTTGATTGGGAATGGTTTTGAAAGATTTGTAGCCGACGAGTCGCACCCCTGAGAATTGCTGTCCAGCTCGTGTTTCAACCTTCGGCTCAACGTCTCCAGCCCTAGTTGATCCACCTCCCTGTCGTACCCTGCAGAGTCGTCCCCGGAACCCCTGACCACGTAGTCGTGAAAGTTCGCCGAGACTAGGTTGGACGGTTTGTCGAGTGATATTGCGTCCGCGTCCACCGAGTCCATCTTCATCCTCTTGATGCTCTCCTTCTCATCGGTGCTGGAGGAGCACTCCAGCGTGTTCAGCGCTGCATCTCTCGACTTGTTGTTCAGACAACCGTGGGACCTGGACTTCCTGGCGGCTATCACGTTCGTCTTTTTGTTCTTCACCGGAGACTTTTGGAAACTGTTTTCGGTTCTCCCTTTGAGAGAGAGCCTCTCTGCTTTGGAGGATTTCTTCTTGGGGAATTTGTCACTGCCGGTGGCTAGCGGTAGAGTGACCTCATTCTCCTGCAGCATGTTAGTGTTCAAAGTTTTCACGTCTTTCATGTAGAATTCTTCTATACTCGGCAGACGGATGGAGTCCTTGGATTTATCGGTCTCATTGGCCTGCTCGTTATCTACACCAGACCCAGAGGCTTCGTTATCGCTGGACGGTGCAGCGGAGGTTCGATTGTTTATGGGTTCCTCCTTCACTGGATCCAATTCCAGACCTTCTAGCTCGCTCAGTTTAGAGGACGACGCCTCCGAAGCATAGTGGGAATCATCGGATTCTTCGGATATGTCTGTGGCGGGGGAAGCAACCTTCCCTTGTCTTGCGTTCCAATTTAACTCCTGGTGGAGCGAGTCCAGAAGAAGAGCTAGAAACTCTTGGCCGTCGTGCTGTAATGAGAAACAGATATTACGTTTACCTCATGGTTGAGTTACTGCCTCAGGGACAAATTTAACACAGCGCAATATGCTATGCAGAATGGGCACATTGTTATGTACAAGTCAGGACTGCTACGCAGAAGTTGAACACTTCATTATTCACTGTCGTTGCCCTACAGATGGTGGATGTGATACTACTAAATGGAAACATGACCAAATTTTATTGCCAGTTTGAAACAAAGGAGGGAAATAGGTACTCCATAGACAAAGTAGACAAGTGACTCAGTAGACAAAAGTGCCAAGTTTCTAACAAGGAGTTCAACAATGACCTGTCTTTGTGATTGCTCTTTGCTGGAGTATGGTCTTAATATTGAACTTGTTCAATGTAATATTAAGACTTGGAGAAATGTTTAGATCAAGTGTTTATCTTTCACAGACCAACTGGAGGGAGGTTTCGACAAAAATTGGAGGGAGTCAAATTGGAGGGAGTCAAATTGTAAGAATGTTACAGACCTGACGAAAGTCTTTAAATTGACCGTGCACTACGCCTAATTTCTCTTTGAATTCAGATGGATGTAGGACAGCGTATTGGCCTTCCCAAACTTTGGTCAGCAGTTCCACAAACCGTCCCGTGAGTGTTTCTGGAGGGAAACTGCAGTTTCCTAGGAGACTATGACATAGATAGGAATTATGCATGAGGCACTGTAGCCCTGAGTTCATAAAGCAAGTGTTTCCCATGTTCTGAAGTCCACTCTGTCCAGGTTGCACCGATGGGTCTGCGGACAGAAGTGTAAATAATTCATGTTTGTGGATTCGAAACACCCAGGAAACCTTTTTGCACTCTCTCCCCTTATTTATACATTTTTCTTAGTTTAAGGCTGCGAGAACAGGATCTGACCAATAGGAGATGCGACGCAAACCTTGTTTGTGTGTCTGGAGAGAGTAGGAATAGGACATGTCGTTCCTTGTAAAATAAACAATCAGTAAAATGGTGACATTACTTTTCAATTTGTTAGTTTTTGTACACCGGCCTTGACAAACCTTCTATGGGAAATTTTACCAGGTTTCTGTGGTGGTAGAATGTTTTTAAAATGAAGTGAAAGATCTCAAAATGATGAAACTTACCTTTGATATCAGTGGCTATTCCAGGGGTTGATTCATCATAGCCCATAAAGGAGTGTGGTACTGGGCTATTAGCCGGAGCTAGATGTCGGAGAGATAACAAAAAATCATATAGAGAGAAGATATAAAACACAAACAAATGATTATAACACAAAAGTCACAAACATTCCTTGAAGCACAGTGACAAACAATTGAAAATGTTCAGTGTCATGAGACTAAAGCTCTCAAAACTTATGATACAGTGAAAAATGGAAATTATATCAAGTATTCCTTTATAGGTGTTAAGGTTATCTATTTTCTTTGATGGGAGTACTCTATTGGATTAAGCCCAAAGGGGTTACTTAGTTGACTTCCTTCACATTTTTTACTTATTAGCAGTTATATTGTCTTGTTCCCCTTGTTATACTATGTGATGAAACAAATAATAAATAATGAAGGCCATGTTATAATCCAAAATCTAAAATAAGTTTCACCTTTGACATATTTTGCCAAGGTTTTATATAAGAAAGGCTTATTATTGTTATCTATTTTGTAATGTTGGCAATAGATTCAACTTGTCATTCTCTCACCATTATCAACACTATTACCAGCCTCTAAGCCCGGAAGATGAGGCCCATAAATGGGGCCCACGTGGCCGTGCTCACTTTCTGTTGGCATGAAATCCATGACTTCTGTATCCATATTGTGACTGCTGGTGCTAGCCGACTGCAACAAGCTTACCAGGGCTTCATTATCTTCTTCCATGACCTCAAGGATACACAAATCACATCTATGGGATTTAACGTACGGCACTGTTCTCTAACAAAGCAATACCACAATCAAAATTCAAAGAAATCTGAAAAGACAAATAATAGAATAATTCTCACAAGTGGACTACACTATCTCCTCTATGATATCCTTTGAAAATATTCTGGATAATTCGGTGGGGGGGGGGGGATGCATGGCAGGGGGTAAGCAGGGCTGGAGGTGGGATGAGATTTTTGAAGTGATGATTTTGGATGAACACCAGCTTATATCAAGCCTTCTTTCTTTCATGAGTTTTTGAATTGTTAGAATTGTTGTAATATTATTCAATATTACGATAGGAACGTTAATTAAACCTGATACAATACTCTCATGAATAGCCAATAACGGTTGTCGTAACTTATCATTCGCAAAATGTCTTAAATTGTATATCAGCCATGCCAATAACATATATATACATATTTTGTTCAAATTTTTGCACAAGTGAGTATAGGCCTATTCTGTTTACTAGTTTATTACTGGAATATGTAAGAGTAAGACAGTCTACTACATACATGAAGTATGTGTAATGTTCTTGGATTCTTGCCAAGATTATTGCAGACACTATACTGATGTGTGTTAGCAGTGCCTAGAGTTGGTATCCAGTCAAAACGTCCCTTTACCAAAACGTCCCCGCTTTTTTAAGACCAAAACGTCCCCGCTTTTTACCAAAACGTCCCCGCGGTCAAAACGTCCCCGTGAGTCAAAATGTCCCCGCTTTTATAATCAGTTGGAATGCAAGTGTGGATGTTTTTAGTTCAAATCAAAGAGTAAGGATAAGTATAGTTTAGGTTGAAAACACAGTTTTTAGGAATGGGAAGTGCCGGTTATGAGGGCGGAAACATTTTTGAGTATAATTTTCTGAGGTAAGATAATATAGATAGAAAAGGGAATGTAAGAGGGCTGTAGGGTAATAGGATTTTTTTTAAACACAAGTTGGTTTCGGAATGAATATATATGATATTGAGGGAAGGGAATAAAAAAGATTTTTCGTTTGTTTACGTACAACAAGTTACTTTTGGAATATGCGAGATGGGCTGGATGAAAGTGATATATATTTTCCTACAGCACATAGGGGCCTACGTTTATTTTTTTTCTGAAGACACTTTATATTTTTTATTTTAAAATTAATATATATTCACAACTATGAATGAATGTGATAGACGGGGACGTTTTGACCAACGGGGACGTTTTGACCAACGGGGACGTTTTGACCAACGAGGGACGTTTTGACCAACGGGGACGTTTTGGTAAAGGGACGTTTTGACTGGTAAGCCTAGAGTTTACTCAGACAAGGCTTGAGAGACAAGTTGTTTTTCTGAACGTAAAACAAACCCATTAAATTTAATATCGAAAAAAAGAAACCATGAAAGAATGTATGCCAGAGATTCAGGGAAAGGACCTTGAATGTTTTGATCTATGTTTGATCGATTTTTATGCTTATCAGTTTGAAATCTCTTGACTTGTTTGATACGTATGAGAAGGACTTTGTTAGTTTGTTGTGAAATGTGTGTTGGCTACTGCAATTAACTACACCTCCATTTAGGGGAACATCTTATCATGCAGTGATGATAGGAAGAGAGGTTATATTTCTCCATTTATGTACTTCTAAAGTTCTCACTAGTATTAGGAAAGAGGAACCAACCCAAGGATTAAGTTAATGTCTAACTTACAGTAAAGCCTTACTTAGGAAATCCTAGTATTTTAGTAGAATGCCTAGCCTAGGCCTAAGTAAAGAAAAAAGCGGTATGGTAGGCCAAGTACTCATACTAGTACAACTTACAAGCATTGGCATCATACTCATAGTTACTAGTACTACTGTGGAGTGTGGCCTAGAGTAGTACAGTTCACACTAGGAAGTTTGAATATGTCAGAAATTTAGATTGTGTCTGGGCATCGTACTGTGAAGTGTGAGAAGTAACATAGGTCTCACTTAATATGTATAGGCTAAGTACTAAATAACTTAGGCCTATGCCAAGTAGTACTAGTACAAGGTGCAGTATACTACTACTACTAATTAGTAATACTAATACAGTAATAGTAGTACTGACTCAGACTTCAGACTAGGCCTATACTATAGTATTAACATTCAGACCTAAGTTATATCCTAACGGGGAAACAAATACAACTATTACAGTACATCACGTGGGCGGATATCAAACAAAGAGAACTGTTCGCAGCCACCGAGAATAGAGAGGAATTGTTTTACGAAAGACTTCATTAATAAAATATGAACTCCGTAAGCGCCAGTGTTGCTGAGATTTTACTTACATTCGGTTCGTGCATAAGGGTCGGAGTTCACCTTTCAACTGTGTTTTCCGCCATGTTATTTTAAACAGCGCCACAAATAATTTTCTAAAGTTCACTGTCACAGTTTCATATAGCATGTGTGTAATACAATAATGGTAGTTTAAAGACAATCTGAACAAGAGATATCATGTCTAATTAGTCGAAATTACAATATAAAAACTTTATATAGAATACGAGACTGTGAAAGGAGGTATTTTTCCAGTACTTATATGACAGTTATATATTTCTTTATATTTGATATTACTGCTGCTAGCATTAACTTTACCAAACACAAAATTGAAGACAGGAAGTTAAGATTGCACTCGGCAACATTGCAAAATATTATTCACAGTAGCACACCGGCATGGCGGAGCAAGAGCAATTCGACAGACTACTAAGTGAACTTCTTTCCGAGAATGGAGACATTAGAAAGAAGGCCGAGGTAGGTGATATATTATTTAAATTTTTAAGGACAATTTCGGTAGGTATGATGTACTTTTATACTCAACCTTTTTGTTTATTGGAAGTTTGCTGTGTCGCAACATCAACTCCAAAAGTTTCGCGCCATCTGTATTTCTACTTCACATGGGTTTCGACCATAACACAGTTTTACATAGCCGTTAGTATTATACATACACACAGTATTAACTATAAAGCTAGTAGTAGTCGTGATGTTGCTGCTGGCAGTATCGTGAACGTTATTCTGAACGTTACAAATAGCAGTTCTAGTCCAGACTAGTACTGTAATGCTTTGGCCAGTGATATTCCATGTAGGTCAAATCAAATTTGCAAGAGGGCCTCAACTTTCACTGTTAGTAATTACATGCCCATTTTCCAACTGATTACCCTTTTCATGTCCAAAGAGAGCATTGCACATTAGTAAATGTCAAGAGTGGAAAATCGCCCGACAGGAATTTGCTTTGCACATGACACGGATATGCACAAAAATGTTATACTGATGATAGTTAGTAATGTTATTTGTCTAATTTAATGTGAAATGTTTTCCCCTAAAATGGTTCAAACTGCATAGCCAAGCTATATGCTTGGATATTGCACAAATGCAAATTTTCGCACTATGAACTTTTGAAGTATGGTTTGCAGTGTGTCAAACCTTTCATAATATGTATCACATAAGAAATAAGTCTTTTGTGGATATCGTATACATTTGCTCACTAAGGTACATAGAAAGTTGGTGAACTTGATACATGGCAGCCACTGAAAACAGCTGTAACTGTCACCAATAACTTTTATGCTGGCAATGCCTTGTAAGTTACAAACATGAAAATTGTGTGCAAACTTGATTTGAATCACCAAGATTGTACAGACAGAAATATGGCAGTACCATTACTATTTGAAAGCAGTAGCCAACTTTCCTATACACATCCTGAAAATCCTTTAGGCCTAGACTCCATAGAATCAAAATGTCACTGCATGTGCCAAAAAATTATTCTTGATTTTGCTTAAATATATCAGACTATTGAACCCCAAAGTGAAGCGTTCTTGACCTAAGTTTTGGAGGAATCCTCCTTCCCCGACATCTGAGCATAATAGTAATATACAATTTGACATCAGGTTCAAAGGTAACACGTCTTTACTGTTTTTAAAGTTCGAAATTGATGTTTCAAAATTGGTTGTGTTCTCATATTTCCATCCATTCCTTTCCCACAGGCAACGTTGGAAAACATCCAACCCCTCAACAAGGCTACCTTTCTGGTGTCGGCATTCACAAATGTCAATCTGCCAACAGAGGTAGGGTCAAAATAACTGTTGTTTGGTTTTTATGAAACGTGCAAACATAGAAACATTATTGGGATTTGATAGACAGATGAGAAATTATTGCTGAAAATATCTAATTTTTGGAACCTCACTGGCTGCAGAAATTTTGCCAGTGGGTCACACTTATGATAGCTTATAATGACATAATGCAGAATTAGTTAAAGAGAAATTTTAATTAATGAAAATCAAAAATGGTTCTAGTCTTTACAGTTGTAAAGCTAAATGCGAGCTAAATTTGGGAGCAATGCAATTATGCAAGTGTATTAACAAAGAGTGCAAAATGTTTATAGTTTACAGTTTATAAAATATAAAATGGCCACAATAAGACCATACTTGATCAGTGACAAATTATTTGCAAATCAACTTCACTAACGTTGCAAGCTTAGCAAGTTTTGCCTTCCGTAGTCTGAAGTTATAAATTTTATGTCACAACGCCATGTGAAGGTGGTGGTGATATTTGAAAATGGAAAGTATGTGGGATTGATCTTGTAGTGACCTTCTTTAGTGGAAGGTCACACTGGTTGTAGCACTGGACAAATGGCTGCAAATTGCAGTCTCATAGTTTTGGGGAAAATGACTGCTAATCTTAGAACATTTTGTTCCAACTACAGGAAGCTCAATTTGAGGATTGGCTAATACTTTAGTTCCACGAGTTAGTGTCAACTTTGAAAGGGAGGGGGCAGGGCCTATATATGCTATGGTGTCTTTTCTTTGATTCATTCTATTTTTAAGTGTCTGGCAACATTTCTGTCTCCTTCTCTGGTTAGTGTCGGCAAATGGGAGCTGTCTTGTTTAGGCGACAGATCTTCTCGTCCTTTGAGAAATTTTGGCCCGAGCTCCCCAACAATGTACAGGAGAGATGGAAAGGAGAGCTGCTGAGTGCTGTGCAGAAAGAACAGATTGCTCTGGTTCGAAGGAGGATGTGTGACGTTGTAGCCGAACTTGCCAGGAATCTCATAGGTCAGTCTTTAAATATATCTGCTTTGTTGAAATTGCTTTTCATTTAAGGGAAAGTTGGTGACCCATCAAAACTAGACATACATAGACATTGCAGTGAATCAAATTTGCCTGTGATTCGTTCTCCAGGAAGCAATATTCAAATTTTGTTATACTGCCCTTGGTGACAACTTGTAGCCTTCCTAGCATATTTGATGAGAAAGCTGAGCTTAATGTGAATTATTATGATATTTTGGGATGTGGAGGAGTTTAAGGTGGATGCTAGTGGTAATCTGTGTGGTGGAGGAGGAGGGCGGGGAATGAGGGGTAGAGCAATAGATGTTATATTTGACTTAAGGGCATTGTGTATCTGGTCTTGCAAAGCTTCAAGTTTTAAGATGTGCACACCCATTGTGGACACATAGGAATTGTGTTTCAAAGAAGACTTGTAAAACTGTACTTAACAAATTTCAACCCTTAGTACATCACAGTACTGTTAGTACATGCATGCTAGTCTTGTCCAATTCAGTAGGGTAAGAATGATTTTCATCCATTCAAAGTTTAAATTTGTTTTTGCCCTGTAAATGTGAGGTGCTTGCTGAAAAACTTTGTGTCTTTAATTTTCCAGATGACTACGGTACCCAGGGATGGCCAGAGGTGTTGCAATTTCTCTTCACATGTGGATCATCCAATGAAATAGCGCACAAAGAGAGTGCACTCTACCTAATAAAGTTAGTTTCTAATTTGTTAATCATTCTGTTTTCTTCAAGGTTTTGTGAAGTGCAGGGATGTGCTCGTGCCGGGCGCAGACGGGCGGCCCCTCCCGGCAGTTCTGAATGCCGCCCAGCCCAAACAGTATCTTAAACATTACCGCCCGGCAATATTTTTGATGATTGATTTAACCATTTTTTTACAATTACCAAATTATGGGAGAATACTTGGCACAGAAGTTTGCTCCAGAAATAGGACAAAGATAGCACCATTTGCCATCTAAGCATTCTTCATTTGGAAAAGACTTTCACCTCATCCCTTTGATCCCACCCCAGTACCTGGATCACACCACCACACAAATCCACCTGGCACTCAAAAATATTCCTGAGCATATCCCTGGAAGTGTCTCGCACAATATCTTGTTCCCTATCGCAATTGGGGGAATTTTTTCCTTTTTTTTCTCATTGCATACTGTTTAGTTATTTGGCATGTGTGTATAGGTGTGTGTGTGTTGCAAGGTTGTAAACATGATGTCACAGGAAGTCCATTGTAGTTGAACTGCATATGTTGGTATAGATGGATGCACATTACGGAGTTCAAGAAACCCTGTTGTTATTTCAGTCAGTGAAAAGGTCATTTCCTGTCTTTACGAGTCAGTCTGTAAAGCTTATCAACATGTTGACTCCAAACCGCAAGTTTAGATGAATGTCATATTAACTGCTGTTATTACTGAAATGTAGCAAAGGGTAGCCCTAAGCATGTTGGCTTTTTCTGGTTTACAAAATTACCTTTGGAAACTGGCTATGTGAATGCCAACTTTAATTTTCCTGCTGTGGCACATAACTGCTGTGGACAATCTTCACTCCTCCCCCATTCCACCCCTCCCTCTTTTTCTTCTGTAGTTTTAGTGCTGCTGGACCTTTCACTTTCCATTGTCAATCTTTGGATTTATCATTATTACCGTGATTTTTCTAAAAAAAATAATTTTCACGAACACGAAAGGATAACCCGGATGCCTCTTTCAAATGGGCCCTGTTGCCTGTATTTGGGGTAAATATTTATAAATCCATATTTTGCTCTTTGCAGCTATTTTCCAGGCATCTTTGGTAACAGACAGAGCCATTATCTGGAGGTAATAAGGCAGATGCTTATGCAGTCTCTAGCAGCCGCTAACACTGTCCCGGTGAGTGCAATTAATTACAGAGCTCTTCTGTTTGAATCTGTTCCTTTAATTGTCATATCAATAATGAGATCTGGAACAGAGAATTAGGTTTTCTTGGAAGGATAGGAGATACAGGGCTGTTGGGGAACTAAAATGGGGGTTTATTTTCAAGTTATTAGTAAAAGTTGTTAGTGAAAGGGTTTCAAATCATCAGCAGTTATTTGTTGTAGAGTAACCGAAACTACAATGCACGACACTGTTATGTCATATCTATATCTTTCATACAAAATTTGGTTGAATTGTGTCCAAAACTACTGATATGCATCTTTTGATTGGGTCATCACTGGAAGCAATTATTTTATGAAATGCTGAACATAATCTATGTCTCTTTTTTTCTTTGATGTAAAATAGTCATCAAAGTAGATGGACGTGCTTTACAAACTTATAGTGCATGTAAATTTATTTCACACAAGCTGTATTATTGGTATGTTGCCTAGCAACGTCACAGATGTATATTACCCAGAGAGAATGTTTTTTTTAAGGTCATCAGTATATATGCTAGAAAAGTCATATAAATGGTCAACAATGCTGAATTTTTAGTAAACATGTCATTCCCACTGTATAAGTAGTAACCTACACAGAGCCAATCTTTTAATTGTAGATTATCCTCAATGGCTGGGAATAATTTGTAGGATTGAAGCCTCAAGTAAAAATACTTTTGTAAAATGCTAGCGGTTTTCAGCTTAAATTTGAGGCCAATATCGATCACCTTTAATGTTCAAATCAACATTAGACCTGTGGCATCCATCAATATCTGTGACACCTTTTCCTTAGATTGAGCTTAATTGTTGCAGGGACAAAATTGTTATTCTCACTGAGGGATGTAGTTTCTGCCAGCTGATGACACCATTTTAAATCTGAAGAAATGCCCCAGTTTATTCTCCTTCAGACAGAGCAGTGCACTATTTGTTAGAAGATCTAGGGTGGGAGAGGTCGGGGGGGGGGGGGAGGAAAGATAGGGGTAGGCAGGAAGAACCATATTCAGCTTTATAATCTGTCGTAATGACATGCAACCAGCAGCTATTAGGTTCACAAACTGCAGACATCTTTGCCACAGTTCCACCGTTCTTCATGACAACCTTTTCACTTAATTGAACTATTTCCTGCCCCATCAATCACTTACAGTGTATGTTTGTCTGAGATAGCTTTGTACGAGCGACTTCATTGGTTAATGAATTTGTCCCGAAGGAAATTCGATCAGCTGTGCTGCTGATCACTGAAAGAACTTTAAAGCAATAGATGGGAAAGATTGATGAATTGTTTTACTCTGGAGACAAGTTTCTATTGTGATTGAGAAAAGAGAATGGTATTGAAAATGCGGAAAGGTTGTATTTAATTCTGATCACATGAAGCAAAACTTGCGTTACCTATAAACTTTGTAAAAGAAGCAATGACCTTTCAGACATCATATTGGAAGAATATCTTGCAAAGATTGACAATATTAAAGATTAAATCTCATAGATGTTCCGAAGTATTTCTCGAAAGTTTTGCTGAAAACTTCAGATGAAGCTGGTGTGTACCTTTTAGTGGGTTAATCACTTATGAAGGTCGAGTTCGAAGTCTTCGGACATTAATAGTAAATAAAGTTAGTGTTAGGAAACAAGTAACAATAGAGAACATAGTCACAGTGGCAGCGAGCTGTAGAGGTACCCCCATATAAATAAGACAGTACACGTGGTTAGGCATTGCAAAAGTGACCAACATGCAATATACCATTGCAAGAAAACATTTTTTGGTTTATGTCAAGGTACATTGGTGTTCAACTCTTGAATGAACAAAATTCATTTACTACAAAGGTGTTACTCCAAAAACTAGCATAGAAGTGAATTCCATTCATTCGGTATTTTGTGTGGCTATATGTGTGACCTTTTTGTGTCACATTGTCATGACAACCAGTCCATGGAATAAATTTTGATGGGAAGGGGAAGGGGGTGGTCATAGATAGTAGAGATTGATTTTCTCACCACTAGGCCTATAATATCTTTATCCTTTACTCCAAAGAATTTAAATAGTTTAGCTTATCAGACCAAAGAAAATGATGAGAATGATGTCTTGTCCTAGTGCACTGTTACTTAATGGTGATAATTGACTGGTGAAGACAACATGAAACCTTTTTAGTAGTTGTCGAGGAACTACCATAATGTGATACAGTCGTGTTCTAACTTCCATGATCATCATATATGTGACACAAACATTAAATCATGACTGATTAATGAAAGGCATATTGTAAGACAATAGTTGTAGGCAATAGTTTGCCATTCGGTGGTCACAGTACCTCGCATAACCCTTAACCAAGGATTACATTCCAGTGTCACTTGGTTACTATGCAGGAAGTAACATATAAATGAGGTACAAACCAATGTGGGTAGCCTAATACATAAACCATATGAGACATTAGAGCCTAAGCTGTGTAATGTACTCTTCCGCTGTTTAGCCTTCATAGGGGGTAAGCAAACTGTGGTCTGGACCTTCAACGGTGGGTTCTCATGGCTCACACTCGATTTTGTCCAATCTTCTGGTGATAATCAGCGTGTTCTCTGTAATTTCTCTCGTCAGATCCGAATGATGGCCGCGAGAGCCGCAGTTTCTTTTCTAATATCTCAGGAAGATGCAACAGTTACTCAGAGGATGGGTGGGGACTTTCTTCCAGGAATCTTGCAGGTACACTTAGCAACAATTGAGTAAAGATGTCGACTGAAATTTGCATATCATGATGCTAAAGATGGTGTTGATCTTTAATATGTCATTGGGTTGGCTTTTAATGATAGGCAAACTAGTTACAAAGAACAGTTCTGTAATGTGCAGTTCAGATTTGAAAACCAGAAAACCAACTTTTCAGGGCAGCATGCATAAAATGTCCCCTTTTAATTTCAAGTAGAGAAGGACATGTTTCTTTAGTATTTCATAGGAAGCAAAGTTACAAACTATTGTACATTGTATAACATTCTAAACTATTAATAAAAATATTGATATTATAACAAGTATCAGTGTGTAAATTTAGCGGTCGTCCGGTCGTCCGAGACGACCAAATTACCTGCCGGGCAACCAAAACTTGTCAAATCGTGAATTACTGGTTGCCCGGCGGACAACCAAAAACTTTCGAAAAGGCTGGTTAATGTTCCGTGAAACAAACGGAAAAAGACACGGAAACAAGCGTGAAACCAAAAACGTAAAATTACATTTCACATAAGAAGAAACTCATTCCAAACTCCACCTTCATCTAATAAATAATATACGTAGACGTATACGCACGTTCTATTAGCCTGAGGAAAGCCAAGCCCTCACATTGACATGGACCACTAGTTCAAGATTCATGGTATTTTCTGTTCCGTCCGTTTGTCAACAAAGGCCAATCAGAGTTCAGGTTTACCCCCACGGACAAAGACCCCGCCCATCCACCACACTGCTACGTGCACGCTATACAATAGTAAACATTTGGCCAGTACTATGACGCACTGAAAATCAGTAGAGAAATTACCAATTGTGTACGAAAAGTAAGTTGGTACACCTTTCAAATTTTACGAAAGATCGAGCGGGAAATCCAGCATGGCTGGAGAAAAAAATCGGGACAAAAAATAGAGGGGAAAAAACGGGACGAAAAATAATAAAAAACACGAAGGAAAAAAAGTACATCTGTAAAAAACAAAAAGGAAAATTTCAGGAGA